>OMLC01043795.1:0-11499 GCA_900302585.1 Regalecus glesne
CATATGTAGCCCGCCAGTCCTCGTGCACCGGGGTTGAGGTTCGGAAGTACAGTTACAGAGCCCCTCCCCTTTCCCCCCCATGTGGTGTAGCCCGCCCAGACCCTTGGTGATGGTGGAAGACCCACATGGATCCATCTCTGGACGATGCTTTGCCGGGCTGGCGGGGAGTCATGCCATGAACACGCGTTCCGCTGGAAAAGCCAAGGTTTATTGATATCGACCGTACACAAGCTTCTGTGCTAAGCTGGAAGTCAAGAAGCAGAAAGCACAGAGAAAGGCAGTGTCCTCTGGAAATGCACAATGAATAAATGAGACTACCTGCAGTGTCTGCATAACCAGTTCAGACAAAGACCTCACAAGAGAATCCGTTTTATTCTGTAAAGGACTGTTAACTAATTTACAAAAGTAGATGCTTTCAAAAACTATCATTTTTCTCACAGTAGCCTTTTAACAGTAGCAGAAAACCATGTGAAAGAAAAAATAAATCACCGTAACACAATAATCAAGCAACACAGAATCACTAGAGATGAAGTCCAAACTCCAACTCTCCTCGTTTGCATAGATGGATAATACATCTAGAAATAGAAGACCAACGTGAAGGCACCTTTACTGGATCTAATGCAAGATCATATTATCGGAAGACTCTCATCATCTGGAAACAAGAGCAAGCTTTTAACCCTGATGTCATAAAAATACATTTTTACTTTCACTGCAAAGCACACTTATAACCAGGGGGGCACCGAACCTTTTCACCGAGTCCCTCAGGTGAGTACCAGGAGAGGCTGTTTGGTACACACCATCTGCCAAGTGGGCGACTGGACCTTTCTCCTCGGATAGCTTGACCACATTCGTGTGCTCCTTGCTCTTTTCATATTTGTCAAATACAGGATGGCTGAATTTCTTTGAGCCTGTATAAAATGCACCCGTTTTGTCTGCCGGATGCGGATGTGAGTGGCAAATATGACACCACATCTCAGTGGGCTCATCGTTAGCGTCAAGCCACGGCACATCCTGGAGCCGCTTTTCTCCAAAAAAAGTCTTATTTTCTGAGGCTCGGGCTCGAGTTCCCGTTTCTCTGTAGGTGGTGAAACATCAAAGAAGCTGTGCTTAATGTCGGTTTCTTTCTGGACATTTCTGACAGTAGCCGACAAGCTCACAAACAACATGTGTAGGTATGGTTAGATGAGGTCAGTCAAGTACACACAGGCGCCAAGTGACATAAGTGGCCTTACACAGTCCGGATTTTTGTCACGCATGCCTGCCTGCGTACCAGTTATGTGACCCCCTGCTTATAACCGACAACTGATTTCTTGATTTCTCCTTCACAGAGGGGAAAAAAGGGGAAAACTTGATACTTTTTATTCAGCTGACGTGCCAAATGAGAAGGATTTGCCACAATGCATAACAAAATGAGTGCCAGAGATTAAATGGTTATACGACTGCCATCAATGGGAATGTAACCGAGCACACCTTTAAGCCAAAGCCTTACAGGACATCCTTAAAGTCAGAAAGCAGTACAAACAAATCCATCTGGTGCTGCAAGACAGTGAAAACCAAATCTAAAGGTGATTTTCAAATACTAATCCCCCAAGGTTTGACATGGTCGAAATGTGACCTTTTAAAAACACGAGAGGTGGCAGAGCGTCCATCCATTTAGACACCTCACTGTTCCTTCAAGGCAATACGGCAATTGGAATAATGCAGATAACATTCATGATGAGTCTTAGTTCTTTTTGCCACGGTGACTGTAGACCTCCGTGATGCTTTCCTCCTCCACCCTGACTCGGAGGTGGCCTTGGCAGTGCTCTAGGAAGGTGTCCAGTACTGAGAAAGCCTGCTGGCAGAGCACACAGTGGTACAGCCTTTGTCTCTTAGAACCTGGCCCTTTGGAGCTGTCCATTTCCTGGGTACACACACTGCACTGCCTCCTTCTCACCGAGGATTGATGGAGCTCCACGTGGTCCCGTAGTTCCGACTGCAGCGAGAACACCTCGGCACAAGATGGGCATGGGAACTCTCTGTCCACGTCCTCCTCCACTTTGGGCACTTCCCTGAGTCCTCCTGGAGTGTCAAACTTCACTTCTTCTTGGGCCATTTTCCTGGTGAGTTTCCCTGAACCAGCCCGAACACCCTTATTTTCCATTAGGCTACTTTTTAGTTTTTTTGGCTTCTTTTCTGTTAATTTTGACTCTTTGGCAGTATTCGCTGCAGACAGACACCCTTTCTGGATGCCGGTGAGGGTTGAGGCAGCATGCTGTTTAGAATGTGCCATGAGGGACAAATGATGGAGGAAGACTCTGCCACAGACCTGGCACGGGTAGGTTTCCCCTTTCCGACGCTTGGTGATGACCGGCCTTAAGTCTCTCCTCATTTCCTTATCCCTTCTATGCTTCTCTTTCCTGTGCAAGTACAGTTTGGCAGTACTCTTAAAAACCATGTCACAGGAGCGACAGCTCAGTAACTTTTGTTTAGATTTGCGGCTGTCAGCCAGATTCCCATTCAAATGATATTCCCCTTCTCCGCCTTCCTCTCCACCTGAACTCCCTTTGGTTCTCGGTGTCCTTTGAGTCATCGGTAGCTCCTCTGCGTGGGCTGTACGCTTATGACAGTGGAGTCCAGCCCCTGTTCGAAAGGTCCTTAAACAGAAGGGGCAATTTATGGTCATCTTTCTGCTAGGTCCCGGGGCATCTGAGGAGTCTGAGTGGGTGGAGCCCCCCTCCGAAATAGGTGGGGGAGAGTCAGCTGGAGGGCTACTAGCATCATTTACCATCAGTGGAGATGATGGTTCACTGCAACCAGCCTGCTGATGGTACAACAGAGCTTGCTTCTGGCTGAAGCCTCTTCCACACGGTGCACAGGCATAAGGGTTCCTGTCAAGGTGGTGGGGCTGGGGGTGAGGTGTCTGGTCCTGTTGACTCTGGGGGTCTGAGACTCTAGCCATGCATGCATTGCATGGGGCTTCGAGCATTTGCTGTCCTTGACAAAGCTCACATGGGGAGGACTTATGTGCACACTTATGTAGCTGTAAGGAAGAAAGTAGGGAGAACTCCTTTCTGCAGGAGAGGCATTGGTGGGGCTTAGGCAATGCATGATTTACCTCTTGATGATGTGACAGTTCTGCCATGTCAGGGAAACCCTGCCCACATTCTGGACAAAAGCATGAGAACGTGTGGACTGGGTGCTGTCTCTGGTTGCGACCATCGTGTTTATGTTCAGCCTGCGCCACCAGTTTGGCAAGCCTGGACAAGGTGTCTGGTGCTGGTCTGGACCGGCTGAAAGACTCCTGTGTTCTTGTGGTGCTCCAACTGCAAGGGACACCATCCATCTTCAATCCAGCCCCCTATCTGCTCCAGCTGAGGGGACACAACTCATTATTAAGCAACTTCTGGCTCTGATATCACACAACAACCATACCAGGGGAGACAACTGCTGCTTCCCCCGGTTATTTGCAGCCATTAAAAGTTGTACTGAACGTGAAGTTAAAGGCTGGATTTAACCAGCTAACCTACATGTCAGCTAGCTCCTCCATTTTGCCACCGTCTGTGTATTATTGTGAATTCGTTTAATTTGAGAGCATTTCCTCAGACTAGACACGCCTGAGGAAATGCTAACAACTTATTTCCTGGCTCGGTGGACGCCTGCAAAGGGCGCTACGCTGCGAGGAAACCAAGGACGCAGATATGTTGAACGTTTCCTAACATTAGCTCAGTGTTAGCTCTGCTAACATGTTAAAATGCACCTCTCTCTCAACCAGCAAAAACAAACTCACCTCGGCACTCGGACGAATTCGATGCAGCAGTTGCAGCTCGTACAGACTAAACACAGACGGCTTCGCTTGCGACGTAAACTTTGGCTTTCCTGAGCACAACCTGCACTGACATGACTGCAAAAGTGAAAGCGAAGTTAGTGTCACCACTTTCTGGCAGATACGAGACAACTTCCGCCTACGTCATGAGACGCTTCCGCTTATCTAGCGGCAAGCCAATGGGTGCAAATACGTTCACAATAATAAATCAATCAATAAATGGGGCATTTGGGATCGAGTGGCGACCAGTTCGGGATGTTCCTCCGCCTCCCTCACATCGAGTGCTGTCTAGGATGGGCTCCAGAAGATCCACGACCAGACTTCCCTCACGGCTGACATGACAGACAGACGGAGGTGATGCTGCTCTGGAGACGCTGTCAGCCCAGGACGACCGAGAGGAACAATCCATCACACAGACACGCAGTAAAATGACCAACATCAACCGTTTATTAAAAGCCAAACGCTAATACACAGCAGATTAAAGTACTAAATGGAACACGTCTTCGCTTAAGGCTGACACCAGCTCTGGTTATCAAAACACTGTAACAGGAACCGGTTGTATTGGGCTAAAGGTTTGGCGAAAGCAAGTTTTTATATACAGTCTCAATGGGAAGTGCTCCAAAAGCAAATACTATTTATATTAAAACCGTAACCTGGTTTTCAAGATGTAACGTCCTACACATGACCTGTACACAAAACGTCTTGAACAACGTGATCATGGCAGGCTTGAGTGGAAATCTTACAAAAAGTGACAATTGTATAAATGAACGAATGAATATAAATAAATTCTATTTAAGGCTAAGTGGTACACAGATACGCAAACACGTTTAAAAAAAAACAACCAGATGTCCGGCGAGCGGCAACGTTGGTGAATAAAAACGACCCCCTGGTGGTACAGATACACTGAATGAACAAGGACAGCGATGGAGGGGGGAGGGGCGTCTCAACTGAGCTGGTCCGGGACCGGAGCCTCATACCGAACCGCCTGTGGTGACCGACACCGGTCACTTTACTGCTCCAGCTGCCCACACAGATCCTGAGCCTGTGCAGTGGCGTGTCGCCACCCCATGGCTGCATAAAGACAAAGCTGAAACTGAAACTCACCCGGAGGAGCTTCTCATGAGGGATGCATATAGACAGAGCACACAGCGGCTTCCGGGAGAATGACCCTTGACCCCAACGATACCCCGCCCCCCGCAGAACACTCCATCTGATTGCAAAGCTTGGACATCAACAGAGTTATCCTGTGTCCATAGCAACCATGAGCAGATTATGTCAAATCTCAGAGTTTCCTCCACATGAACTACACGTTCTTCACTGAAATACATTTGGAGACAAAGACCGGCTGATGAAAGTAAAAACGTCAATGCAAACCTGTAACAGATCAACGCCTTACACACGGATGACTGTCATGTCTGTCACACAGTGCACAGGTCATGTCCACTGGTACTGAGGACAGATGACATATTAACACACACCTTCACCTGCAACAACAAAAGCCACACACACTCCGCTCCCAGATTACAATGAACAGAAGATAAAAGTCACAGAACTCAATCTGAAAATGACTGAAATAGGATGTAGAGCGACACAAGCAGCAGTAGGACAGGAGACATGTCAGTTGAGACTGTACAGTTAAAGACAGCAGTGCTTTATAAAGTGGTCATGACCAAAAAACAATCACCATTCACTTTGAAACCGAGCTGCAGCGTCCACTGGACCATCTCAAGTAGGGTGGAGTTCCATTCACGACTAACAGATGTCCGAGGTCTGAGTTTCATTCAACAATCTCTCATTTTTCACTGCAGCAACAACTCCAGATCATTCAGAACACAGACGGCTTAGTTTGAAGTTGAAGATCTTCACTACGGGTTCTGTGAAGGCCATTGTGTACAGTCAGCAACGGGTGCCATGTTATGTTCAAACAGAGGACAAGACAGCTGTTTGAAAACCGTGAAGTCCAAAGTAGTTACCTGGGTGAAGGTTCTAGTCCTGAACTGTTTAAGGGAATGGGAAGTCTCATGAATGTCAAAAACCCCCTTTTGGAACCCAGTGTGGCACTTTTTCAATATCAACCAATATTTCCAACACAGTGAGTCTGGATGTGAGCTCAGTGATCCAGGGGGTGGGGTCACAATGGAGAGTTGAATTAGTTCATCTGGACACGAGGTCTAATGAGAAGACGCTTCATGGGTCATACAGGTGTGGCTCACACTGGCATCCATTCTCAGCCCATTGGTAGGCAGTAGTGAGCTTCACATTCAGAGGACTATGGTAGGCCCGTTTTACGTGTCACCATTAGCCCCCATATTGAGGGGGTGGGCATGGACTTGGAAGGAGCTTGGGGATCACGGCCAGGTGCCCTTCCTGACGCCCTGTAGTGGATCCAAACCCTCTTTTCAGTTACCAAGATAAGCCCACCAACCACTGAGCCACTGTGGCTCTAGAACACCAAACAATGACGTCACCAGTCTAAAGGCAAAGTGCCACACAGCAGATTTAGTGGTGCCCAGAATCTAAAAGGATCCATCACAACTGACTGATTATTTTGAGTGCAAACACATTTTTTGGGGGGAACTCCAGCACCACAGAAAGAGTTCTCATCAGTTCTAGTCTATTCACACGAGGCCATGGAGACTCATCTGCCCAGGGCACCTGTAACATGTACATTTCAGAGCCTTGGAAACAGCAGAGCTGGACAATCCAGCTGCAGGCCACACAACAAAGGATGGCTTCATATGCAGGTTTGTGTCATCGACTGCACCTCCAGTGGCCGTGAGCACTGTTGTGAATATTATCCATCATCCTTTGTTGTCTCTGATGCTGCTGTGTTGTTCATGAGGGTGGGGATGCTGCAGTCAGCTCAGACTGAACATGTCTCCTGGAGGAGAGAGGACACGTCTCTCAATAAACTTCTCCCCCGTCCCCTATTACCTGCATTACGGAGCCAGAATGAAACGTGTCCTCAGCATCTAACCCGTACTGGTGTACAGGAGCGGCTGGCAGCCACAGCACCCAGTGAGCAGTTAGGGGTTCCGTGTGTTGCTCAAGGACACTTCCAACACTCTTATGGACAGAGCCGGGGCTCAAACCAGCGACGTTCCGATGACCCGCTCTGCCTCCTGAGCGGTGGCAGCTCAGAATCCTTGACCTTTACAGAGAGCGAGCCCGAGCTGCCACACGGCCCCTCGTCTCCTTCTGAGTGACAGGAGAGTGGTAACAGCCAGACGCTGCAAGAGAAGCCTGGGTTACTGGAACACGTGTCCCCCCCTGCAAAGCTCTGAACAGCAGCTTGTCCAGGGGCGAGCAGCAAGTCACAGTAGAGTGCTGCTGACGGAGGACCTTAGCCTCCATATTGTCGAGGAGACACACTCGTGTGACGTCCTCATTCTGGGGACACTCCATGAAAAACCCACAACACACAGAGAAAACCAAAGTGAGACAAACAGCAGAACAAAGCAGGAAGGTGGTCATGTTCCTGTCTTTGGGCTCAGAGGCCATGCTCCTTATCTGGCAGCAGTCACACTGCAGATGCTACGGGGATGTGATTTACAGGGCAAGGGCGACACATCGACTATCTGGGTCTGGTCACCTTGCACCATTTATACGGACCACTTTGTTTCATGTGGGTGAGGATCTGATCCAATGTCTGATTCGTTTATTTCAGCAGGAATTCTTACGACGGCTAATGTTCCAGTTTAGCAAGGGGGTAGTTTATGATGCGGTGTGGCTGGAGGTCACAACGCATTTGTCTGAGTTTCACCTGCTTTTCTCTTTTCAACTACCCTCAGCTCAGGCCACAAAGGCCATCTGAGTGTTGATTAAGAACAGAAGCTACACCTCAAGATCGACTGTCCCACAGTGACAGACTTAAGGTCACAAACTCTAAGACTTCCATCTATTGAGAAGCTCCAGAAGCTCACCGACTGACCCGTAACAACGAACCATGAATGAGGCCTTGTGCTGGGATCAGCCTGGCTCATCATTTCCTGATGGACACTCTGCCACTGAGCCACTGAGCCACTGTGGCTCCAGTCCAAAATGAGAACCATAGTTAAACGATTGTTTTAAGGAGGTTTGGCGATGCTGAAATGGAATAAAAGTGTTTTTCATGGAGCTGGAGAGAGGGGGAAACATACGGGAGCTGCTTTTTTTTAATAAATCTTAAGTTTTCTTTAGTTAAATCTGTCATTAAGATAACTCTGTAAAAATATAATCTCTGGATACTATCTTTTACTACATGGATGATTTGACAAACAGTCACCATCCTCTTCATGTTTTATATACACTGTGTTCTGTACATTTAACCTGTGACACAACCAATGCTGTACGAATTGAAGGAAAATCAAGTCAGCCCATGTGTATGGCGAGTGATGCTGTAACAGTCCACTAAGACAGTAAATAGACTGGAAGATACGTCACATCTACACTGACTTCTATGGGTGCACTTTGACCCCAAATCCAATGTGCTATTCACTGGCTTCTATTTTAATATGCTAATAATATGTTGAATAAAAAGCTCTGAGATAACACCCTGCAGGTGCCCAGAGGAAGTATCGGAAAGGAAATTGAGGAGGTGCCAAACACTTGACCCTTCAGTAGGAACACTGTACACTATATCTTTTCTACTTATTCAGTACCTTCAAAATCACCTCGGAGACCTTGACGCTCAGTGTGAAGAGCTTCAAATACAGTAGGTCTGCTCTGACACGCTCTGGTCTGAAGAAGAGGGAGGGCGTTCTTAATGTGGGAGCTCCAGCTCTATCTATCTCTTATAGTGACTGGGTGCATCAGCGAACATGTACTTCAGTCTGTAGGCTTCAGCCAGGAGGAGACCCACTTCCTCATTGCCCCAGTGAATTGTGGGAAGGTTCTGAAGTAGCATAAGAAGGCCCTATAGGAGAGAGAAACAATCTCTGACATCAACACAGATTTGAGCTGGGGAAGAAAAACAGTTATCCTTCTGAAGTCTACAGTGATTAGAAAGATACTATAGGACAGCATGGGTTCAAGGCTGTATCTACATCATGCAGTCTGATGCTTATACAGCAATTTCATTTTGCTAAGAGTGGAGACAGGATCACCTTCCATAGTAAGTGAAAGCACCATTCAGGTGGCACTTTGTAAATGAGGGGAGTTCTATTTGGGCTTGAAATGTTACCGGTACCTGAAAGTCGACCATAGAGAGGATCTCTTTACGCCACTCAATGAGGAAAGCAGCACAGACATACAGGTGAAAGTGGGAGAATCCCTCTGCTTCAGCCTGTGGACACAAAGAACCAGATTGGAGCCCAGAGCAACAATGCTGCAGCAGTGCTTATAGAAATGAATCAATGAATAAATAAACCATATCCAAAGTAGTAGACATTCTATCTCATCCTTGGACACCACTGGGTTCTCATATTCAACAGTGGACTTAAGATGTAATGATTCACATCTGCACTGAAATGAAGACGTCATGAAAGAGTAATGGGAGAGTGTTACTCCTTCACTTCACCACTGGTGACTTTCAGAACCCTTGCACTAAGTTCCCCTAGCTAAGTTAGTGAGGACAGAGAAACTGACTTTTTACAGAATGATTGTTGGATTGAATCTCCTGAGTGGTCAAGAACACGTGGAAGCCGTGCTAATCCCTCCTTACATAACTACATCCAGGTACCCCAGAGCAAGGCCCTCCATCCCCAGCTGCTCCAGTGGAGCTGCTCAGCTGACAGCAGTAGAACCCTGTGGCTGATCTGGGTTTGAATGTCTATAACTGAATATACTGCAGGGTGTCGCTGGAGGAGAACATGGGTCCAAAGTCAAGTGTGCTTTAATAACTAAAGGTTAAAAAAAAATGAAGCAGAATTACAAACAACTACACCGGATTTTGACCTGGTAGGTGTCCCAGAGTCGGATGGTGCAGCGAAGAGGCAGCTCCCTCATCAGCAGGTTGTTCATCCAGCGGAAGGCAAACTGCAGGTACTCCACGTCATACCTCTTCAAGTGACCGTGGATATCCTCTGTGAGAGACGGACACACAGGCAGGTTACACTGATGTACTTTCCCATCCAAAGCTCCCATCTACATCCAGCTAAGTGGGATGTCAGTGTTGACATGCTTGCAAACAAGACTTGTGCTACAAACCTAGATAACCCAACCTGGAGAACAATGAGTGGAAACAGTGTAAAAATACTGGTGGTCAATAACCAGATGTGACACAGTCTGGGGTGTCTAATGCTACTCCTATCACTTCTACAGCCCCCCACAGCACCTCATCTATCTCCACCTCTTATCGTCTAACACTACAATGCCCTGAAACACGTCAGGATGAAGGTGTCTGAACAAAGGCTGTGTGATAGTGGCAAAACAAATGGTATCACACCTACCATCTATTCTACTGACCAGCTCCTCCAAGGCTTTCACTTTGTTTTGGATCCCGGGTTGGGCAAAGGTGTAGTTGTCCTACAACATATCATGTACAAGACATTGGCCTTTTTACATGAAACCCCTCCTCTGTTACTTTACTTTCACGTGAGTGTGTTTGTGATACTACCTGTATTCCATCCAGAAGCTTGCTCATGCACCAGAAACTGTCTGCTTCAATGTTTCTCTGTGTGTCCAGCGGAAGGGCTGTCAGCTCAAAGTTCTCCACATCCTCCTCTGAAAAAAGAAACGCAAAGCACCGTCAGCCCTCCTGTGTCCCATGCTGGGGCAAAGGCCACAAAGGCTAACTTAGAAACACACGGTTACAGTGCACAGAGGCTCTCCGAGGTTTTCTGGGGACGTGTTCCTATAATCACATATGTCGATGTAAATTGGGGACTAATAACAGAAGTTCAATAACACATCCACATGCAACTTTTTCTTTCTCCTGCCTCTGTTCTGCTTTCCACTGCTCTGCTATAAAACAGAAATTATCCCTCGTGGGACTATTAAAGGAATTTCTTATCTTATCTTAAATTAGCTTTTTTTTCTGTTTCTACTCAAATTCAAAAATGCCCTCAGCCATTTTGTTTCTGGCAGAAGAACAAATCTAAAACCCCATATGAGGGGATCACAAAATGGAACAGAACAAGATGTGTCACCAAAATGGCCTCCAGTCAGAAATATTTTGGCAGAACAGACGCACAGGACTGGCTTTACAGTCAGGAACACACTGAGTATTTTACGTAACAACACTGTGCGAACTCGGGCAGGAGCAACAGAGCAGTGTGTGGCTTGATATTGGGTTTTTCAAGTATTACTGCGATCCTTTTCCAGCAAGTCACTTACTGACAAACTCCGTGAGGAAGACAACAAAGAAGGGTGTGACCAGGTCATTAATGCCTTGGACGTAACCGCTGGCTGGGTGGCGGATTGCCCAGATAAATAAGATGCGCTCAAACACCTGTAGAGGAGAATGTGTTAATTTGCAGGGCGCAGCTCACCTGCTGAAGCCAAGTATGATGAAAATACATGCTCAAATGGGGTTTGCATTTCTAGAGAGAGCTAAAGGACGCTCCATAGTAAAAGTGCTAGAGTGATGAATGAATCTGACTAACGTGAGCACAAACAAAATGACAGGAAACTAAATGGCAGGTTACTATTCAGATGACACAACACTGAGAACAAGAGAATGAAGAGGTGCATTGTGGGAAGTTGTACAGATCTAAAAGATCATTGTGTGTTTTGGGATGTGTTAAGTGTTGGCATAGTTTCTAGTATTTTTTTTT
>OMLC01043798.1:0-12403 GCA_900302585.1 Regalecus glesne
GGAGCTCTGTCTGGGACACTTCCTGGCTTTCACATCCAGGAAGTGTCCCAGACAGAGCTCCAGCTCAGTTCTTGAAGTTGATCATTTGGAAGCAGGAAAAACGGGCAAGTGTAAGGATCTAAACAACTCTGACAATGGCCAAATTGTGATGTCCAGACAACAAGTTGGTGCTGATATGATAGATAGGGGCCAGAACACGACGCATTGCTGCTTGCCACGTTTGGTGCATCATAGCTTACTTAGTTTGTGGGGCTTCATAACGGCAGACTGGTAAATTCTCATGATAATCCCTGTCAACTGCCGGAAGCTCCTACACCGGGCACATAAGAGCCATGACTGGACCGTGGAGCATTGGAAGACTGAGGCCTGGTCTAATTAAGCGCTTTTTTTAACATCATGTGGACGGTTGGGCCGGTGTCCGTAGTTTACCTGGGGAAGATATGGCACCAGGATGATCTATGGGAAGACGGCCAGCCAGTGGAAGCAGTGTGATGCTCTGGGCAATGTTTTGGGTCCTGGTATTCATAGGGATTTTATTTATTTTTTAGTTTTAGTTTTTGTCCCTTTTTTCCCACCCGAATTCTCCGAGTTGCCTATTGCTGGATCCGTTGCTTCCAATACCCCTCTCGATCATGGACGGGAAGGAGGAAGCCATAGCATGTATCTCCTCCAAATAACGTGACAACTAGCTCTCTATTTCACACATCACAGTCTTTTGGGGAAAGCACATGGCTTGGCCGTTGGAGGAGAACAATGTGAGAGAACTTTCCAATCACTTGACCGCGAGCATCCGGATGACTCAGAGAGGGACACTAGCGAACCTAGAACCCTTTATACAACCTAACCCCTATCCCCATGTGAGGATTAGCCAACTATGTCTCACTAACTATGGACCTCCCATCGTGGTTGGAAACGGTGCAGCTTCGATTCAGACGCCAACTGTATGATGCAGAGATGCACTGAACATCTCCTTAACCCCCAACACCACCCAAGCCTCGGGTCATAGGGATTTTACTTTGACACATACCACCTACCTAAACATTAATGTAGACCAGGAGCCCCACTTTGTGGTAACGGTGGCAGTGGCCTCTTTCAGCAAGATAATGCGCCCTGCCACACTGCAAACGGCCTTCTAGAATGGTTTGAGTAACGTGAAGAGGCATGCAAGATGATGCCTTGGTCTCCAAATCCCCCCTATTTCAGTCCGATTGAGTATCCGTGGGATGTGCTGGAAAACTAAGTCTGATCAATGGAGGCCTCAACTCGCATTTTACAGGACTTAAAGGATCTGCTTCTAATGTCTTGGTGCCAGATACCAGAGGATACCTCCCGAGGTCTTGTGGAGACTATGTGTTGGTGGATGAGGGCTGTTTTTGGTGGAATGAGAGGGAGCTACATAGTATTAGGCAGGTGGTTTTAATGTTTTAGCTCATTGGTTTCTATACACTACTTGGTACATCAATCCACTTACTATTTGAAATTCAATTTCAAAGCGATTTATTCAGACATGATTTGAATGTTGTTTTTTTTAACCTTAGCTAAATGATAGTGACCTGGGATCCATGAGAGGTCTGCAAATGATGGATGGGCTTATAGTAATCCTTAAGTCCCTATCTCTTGTCTCTTAAAAGCAGAAATGATGGAAAGGATATAAGTGTAAGATATGTAAATGTCAGACAACACAAACCGGTGGCCTCGTGATAGATAGCGTGGCCTCACTGAAGGGTGTGCATATAGGTGGTATAATCTTATTTGATATGGTCTGCTTTCTAATCTGCTTAGTTGACCCAGGAGAGCTGTGCCACATCTGTGCACTTTTGTTGTTGAGATGAGAAACTAGGCTAGAAATTCTGTGGTACTTTTAGGATGGTACTGGTAAAGGGCAGGGACAGAGAAGTATTATTTGTCACCTTAAACCACCTAATATGTACCTCTATTGAGTATTATGGATGGAGGGCTGTGATAGAGAAGCAGGAGACCATGCACATCAGGAAATGACGAGCCAGGTATTGTTGGTTTGATCCCGCTGCAGGACATCAGGAAGGACATCCGATCTTCATCCCTCGAGCTCCATCTCCCAGGTCCACCCCACAACATGGTGACTAATCATGATATGTAGAAACGAGAAATGAGTTATGTGGGTATCCATCATCAACCGCTTGTTTCAAGTCAAAAGCAGGATACCCCAAACTTCCCTTCTCCTGGCCACTTCAACCAGCCCTGACCAGGGGATCCTGAGGTGTTCCCTGGCCAGCATGGATATATGATCCCTCTATCTTGTCTTCACTCTACCCATTGCTTCCTCTCAGCATTTAAAATCCCAACATATAGTGTGAGAAGTTCAGCCATCTGTGAGGCTACTCCTTCATGTAAAAAGGAGCCAGTTGAGGCGGTTTGGGCATCCAGTAAGGATGCCAACCGGTTTTCATCCGAGTGAGGTTTTCCAAGCACATCCATGTGGGAGGAGGCCAAAGAGTAGACTGAGGACCGAGTGGCGGGATTATATAACTACACTGGCCTGGGAACACCTCAGGACCCCCCAGTCAGAGCTAGTTGATATGGCCAGGGAGAGAAAGTTCCTTCCTGGAACTGCTACCTCTATAAACTGATTTCAGATAAGCAGCTGATGATGAATGGATGAAACGTGGCAATATCTGATCCTCCCACTGATCATCTCATTTGCCTACGTCCATCATATAAAGGCATCACAATTAAGCTGGGCCTAACAAATAATCAGCGAAAAACTCTTCGCGGCAGCTTTAAGTATGCAAACGCAGGCCTTAGTCACACTGACACTGTAGTGTCTTTACCCCAATGATATTGTATAGGGGGTTGGTTCCAGGATGGTGTAGTAGATGTTTACGTGATCATTAAGAATTGCCCCCATTGACGTTCCGGCCCCATCACACTCCATCCTTTCACAGCCCCTGAATGAGGCTGCATGAGACATGGCCAAGTATATTCAGAGTCTTGTGTCCTCAGTGGCAGCTGGTAATAAGTAGTAAATCTTGTTAGCTTCTTGGTACAAGAGCTTATTGTCTGAACTGGGGTTCTGTTTTAACACTAACTTGAGCATGGCACAAGGGATTATTAGATCATAGTTTGTGTGTACAATTGAATTAATTTGCATAACAACTGGTTCATAATCACTTTTAGTTTTTATGTCTCTGACATTCATTGTTCATGCCTGCTTAAAATAAACGGGGTGCTATGGGGTAGGGGTTCCACTCAGACATACATTGGACAGTCTTACAGAGAAGAGACCACCTGATTAGGTTGCATGGTGATATTTTGTGACATTAGAATCTTTCATGCATCTTTGTATTTGAAGATTTGTTTTGTATGGTGGAAAAATAATAATAATAATAATAACGAGGAGGAGTCTGTTTTACATGTCACGTTATGGGGATGGACACAGACATAGATGGAGCTTGAAGGATTAAGGCCAGATGCCCTACCTGACATCCTACAATGAGTTTGAACCTGCAGTCTCTGACTCCCAAAGTGTGCATTCTACTAGTGAGCTACTGCAGTCTCCACTGCTAACAATAATAATAATGATGATAATAATAATAATGATAATGATAATAATAATAATAATAATAACAATAATAATGATAATAATAGGGGTGGCATGGCTCAGTGGGTAGAGCGGTCGCCTGGCAATCGGAAGGTTGCGGGTTCGATCCCCGGTCCTACAGCAAAGCGTGTTGAGTTGTCCTTGAGCAACACACTGTTCCTCAATCTGCTCTCCCCTGTGATAGACTGGCGACCTATACAGGGTGTACCCCACCTTTGACCCAATGAGAACAGATATAGGCTCCAGTTCCCCTCTGACCCGATTTTGGATAAGCGGTTGACGATGGATGGATGTGTAATAATAATAATGATATTAATAAAAAAATAATATCTTTGGAAACCATGGGGTAGACCAAGGATCAGTTGGAGGGATCATATCTCCACATCGGCCTGGCCCGAGTGTTTTTAGTAAGGTACTAATATCACCGGCGGAGTAAGGAGGTGGCCTTGAACGCTGTGGTTTACGTGGTGCAGCATCCAGGTGTCCATGCAGGCTATGTGGGCGTGAGGCTTTGAAAGGAATCAGAGCTGACAACCTATTTATTCTTCATGAACATGCATACGACCGACAGAGGCTCAACTTTTGACAGCACTTGATGAAAATTTGCAGAATCAACAGCGCACCTTGCGCTGTGCTTTTCTTGTCGATGTGCCACCGTAATTGCACCGACAACCTTTTTATCTTTCAGTAAGCGGGCCGCCTCCTCCTCCTCCTCCTCCTCCTCCTCCTCCCTGTCTGTCTCTCACAGACATCGCCATTGGTCCGCGTGTCGAACTACGTCTTCATTCTGGAACCACCATCCCTCCTTCTCCTCCTCTTCTCCTCCCCTCACCTCTCCCCCGCACACTCCGAGCGAGTTGGAGAGACGCTCACCCCCCTGCCGACATTCAGGCTCCGCGCAACCATTACCCACTGCCGGCGCTCCGTCTACACGGGAGGAACTTTTCTATAAAGCCCGGAGAGGGGACAAGAAAGGGAGGGGAGGGTGAGGGGGAAGACACAATTCACGGACATTCTTGCCCACTACGTTTCAAGCGCGTCTGTGGAGAACTGAGCATCGGCATGGACACGCCGACAAAGGGACGTTACCTCTCCTCCCTGGCTCTCTTCTTCCTCGTTTATTGTACCTCACCTGCTATCTCGAAAGGTAAGCAGTTGCATAATCACACGTTCTCTGGACTGTTGCAAACGAGAGAAGTGCTTTGATTGTTTTTTTTAACATTATTTTCCATATAGTTTGTCAAATTTGGAGTCACGGGACGTACCATGCTCAGGGTTACGCACCGGGTGGCATGTTTCCATGTCGCGTCATTCTGATGAATTCATGCGTTAGTTGGATGTGTCTGAAGCCACGTTTGCGCCAATATCTTTTTTTTTTAAATCAGTGCTTTGGGTTTCATTGAAGAACGCAGCCCTCTGCTCCACAACGAGAGTGGAGCCTCCACAGAGGGGAATTAACTGATCATGGCTCAGACACGGGGGCAAAACTCAGGCTTTCAAATCCTGTCTCCGTTCACGTGGCTGATCCCCAGTACCGCAAAGTCCGTAAGATGGTTGCGTTCTGCGCTCACTTGAGTACTCTGGGGTTGTTTCTAATAGATTGTTTAAGACCATGCTACTCCCTCAGTCAGGAGTGCGCTAATATAGACACGCCTGTTGCGTTATAGTCCGGAGTTGCTCTTTTGCATCAATGCACGCATAATGCCTGCAGCCGTGATGCCACCCAGCCTCGCTATCACAGAGGCTTTCTTGTGCGTCCCTCATGCGTCATGACTGCACGTACAAGTCAGCCCTGGCCAGCCTAAGAGCCATATGCAAGGGACACTTGCCCACTGACACCTAAATATCTGAGTTCCAGATGAGGCCCTTTCCTGATAAGGTAATGGTTCTGCTGGGATGTTCTGGTATTTTGGTCAAAACCAGCACCACCACCTTGATTTGTAGGAATGGACTGATAAAAATCACATTAACTATCAAACACAAAACAAGGAACGGAATCCTAGAAGGGTTGTGCCCCCACCTGAGAAGAAAAATGTGTAATTAGGGCGTTGTTCAACCCCCCGTTAAATCCCTCTCTATGCCCCCCCCCAAGTTTATGGTAAAGAACACACTTTAGAAACAGATCATCGCATCGGGAATGCGTGCTACAGACAGATCTGCAAAGTAGTGTTGTTATTTTCCATGCTGGGCTCGACCCCTCTGAACTGAATCTTCAGTGGCCCGGAGCGGGGTGTCAGGGTGCAGCAGCAGTAGAGGTCATGGCATCAACTGTGATGATATAACGAGTCACATCATCCCTGCTCCTGTGAACCTCTGCCACTTGCCATGTTCAGGTGTGCAGATGAACCTCCGGAATGTCTCACTGCAGTATATAAAGTGGGCCTGGATTTAAACGTTGTGTTTATTAATTGGCTTTTCACCCATGGGGTTTGACTTGAGTGTTAAATGTGGATATGTATCCCTGCATCGAGGGAACTTGGATGCTTTTTGTTTCATGTCATCATCGACCGCTTATCTGTAGTCGGGTCACCGATCTGCTGGTGGCTCTCTCCATGCTCAGTGGGCACAAGGGGGAGAAACACCCTGGACAGGTCACCAGTCCACTCCAGGACAGAGGTGGGGATTAAGGCCGGATGTCCTAGATGCTTTTTATCATTTTGTTAAATGGAGATGGATGTTATGTAACAAATGGGCCATAATTTGTGGAAATTGTGTGGAATATGAGACAAGTACAAAATTGTGAAGTTAACTTGCAAAACCTCTTGTGGACAAATGAAGGGCTCTTGTGTTGTTATGTAATGGGGCTGCAGAGCGAATGCAACACTACCACCCATCTAGCGAATCACCCAATAACACAATCAGATAAAATCACATTCATACCATCAGCAGTTTTCATGTGACTATTCCCCACCAGCATAACCATACATACATATGCGCCCTATTGGCTAATATTGAACCCAGTGTGTGTGTGTGTGCGTGTGTGTGGAGGGGGGGGTGAGGTAGTGTGAGACAAATGTCCATTTGACAGTGTCAAATGGACATTTCCCAACAAGGGTGTCTCCATGAGGCAAATGACATTAACACCAGTAGCTCTACTAGGCTGGGACTCTGTTTTTGCTGCTGTTCGACAAGAGCCTAGCTCTTAAGGATCAATGGTGATGCGTGCAAAGCCCGTCGGCCTGGAACCGCAATCTTGAAAGAGTTCATGAACTGTTGCTTGTCCTGCACAGCGTGGCCACGAGTAAGCACAGCACAGCCCAGGGGAGGCTTAAAGAGGGTTCAGGTGTCATGCGGCCTGCACGCCACCCGATGGCTGCAGCCTAGGGCATCATGCATGCATGAAATGAGGACGGCTTCTCAAAGAGGAGAGACACAGAGGCGGTATCGAATGGGTTCATTTGTTTTGTGCGTGTATTTGGGGACCTTGTTGTCAGCATCTGCTATCACGTCTTCTATCGATGTATGTTTTCAGACCTGCTCACCGTGGTTGAGAAGGGTACGTGTCTGTCTCTGACAGTCGGAATCTATAGCCTAGAGTTGATTTGACATGACGCCGTGATCTATGCATGACTTATCAGTGTGTGTGAACACATGCATGAGGCCGTGGACCTGGCGATAACTGATCGAGGGCTGTTTAATAAGTCACAAGTATTGCAGAACCTGTGTAATACTGTGACGTGGTCTGTCTTTAATGTCCCTAATATCAGTGTGTGTTTATGGATGCACTGATGTCACTTTTTCACTGCGGATATACGGATTCCAAGAGTAAACCTCTTCAGTGGTAGCTTATTACTTTTGCTGAGTGGTGCAAACTAGACTGTTTTTTTTCTGGGAGTGAACGGACAAAAATGTGTTCAGCATAACTCAGGGGGTAGGGTGGTCATCTAGTTAGTTAGAAGATTGGTGGTTTGATCCCTGGTTCTGTGTGTGTTGAGGAGTTCCTGAGGGAGGCACTAAATCCCTATTTGCTTAGGACAACAGATTAAAATCGGTCTGGTGGCTGAATCTGTTGCATTGAGATTCAAAATGTTTATTAATATGCACTGTCCCTATACTACTACTACCACTACTACTACTAATAATAATAATAACAATGAATAAAACAATGAGTTTGAATCATTTTTTTCCAACAATATAGAAATACAAGATTCTAATTTGACAGAAGTGCAGTCATTCAAGCCATCCAATTTTTTATGTTAGTCATGGCTTTTTGGTAGTGGATGTCATCCTTTGGTAAAATATTTTCTACTGATTCTCTATCTTGGTTTTGCATTAGCTAAAATGGAAATCTGATACCAATATTAATATCAGTGCATCCCTGGTATCAGGGTTTTTGATAAAGCTAAAGGATAGACTGACATTGAAGACTTTCTAGGGGTTTTAGGGCTTAGAAAAATTGAGATTCAGCTCTATTTCGGCAGTGGTGTACTGGCTATCGAGCGTACTGGGACAAATACCAGTAGGGTGATGGAACATCAAAAAGAAAAAAATCACACACGCCCAGGTTGCCTGTCATTCAGCATGGATGTGAGAACATGCTGCACATGTGTTCTGGAACTGAGTTTACTAGCCAATCACACCCAGGTTTGTTAACGCTCATTACCACCATAGACTAATGAATAAGTAACCTGCAACGGTGTGTTGGCCAAGCAAAGCCATGGAAAAGAAAATGTAAAATACTAAAAGAAGAGCCTAAAAAATAGAGAAAAAACAAGCAGAAAGGGGCAAAAGCTTCCACATGTTTACAAGCACAAAACCACCCAGACCCAGTGTGCACCTGTACTGTACATGTAGGTTGAGCAAGGCAGTGCTCAGTGAGAAAGGTGGGGGATCATCAAATGATAATTAAATTCCAGAGATTAGCCATGTCCTAAAAGTATTGTGAGTAAAGCTAGGCTAACCCAGGACATGCACAATAACAGCTTATTGATACCTAGACAACAGCCCTTGTGTCCTTGGCTGAGCTGCCCCTTGAAACACAAATCTGCATTTCCTAAATCGTTTGCTGCTATGTAATAAGTTTGGTTGATGGGAAGTCACCTGAGCATAGATGCAGGGCCCGATTGGCTTATTGGGTGGGTGTGTCCTTTTTCCTGCTTAGAGCAACAGGCCCTCAAAATGCCTCTACACATTAGATAGAGCCCGAGAAAAGAGCCAGGTAGCTTTGGCGTGTCCTCACTTCTGTAACATGATTAGTGGTTTTCCGTATGTCTGTACATCAGCCATATGACCATAAAGCAGTTATCTGTGGGTCCTGCCAATAGTGCTCATCAGGTCTTAGCAATCGATGCATAGCTCATGGCAGCAGTTATTCACCCACTGTGGGACAATAAAGAAAGATGCACTGCTCAGACGTTAGCATCTTCAGGTGTCTAGCAATACTATTGAAGAGCAGCTCACTGAAGCGACTAGATGGATGGATGGATTAAAGGTTAGGCTACATGTTCATTTAAAACTGTTTTAACTTTTTATTTTTCTGGATTTCCTTATCAGTCAGTCCCACAAGGGGAAATTTGGAATTCTCTGCATTTGACCCATCCTGTTGTACAGGAGCCATGAGCTGCCTCCATATAACCCTTGGGGAGAAATTTGGGGTTCAGTATCTTGCTCAAAGACCAGACAACCCAACTTAGAGGCTACTTGTTACTATTCAAGTCATGCTGATGGCATGTTACACTATATGTCTCTACATGAAGGCTGGCTGACGTCAGCCAGCCTATGGAGGCAGTTTTATTTTTTTGTTTTATTTAATCCCCATTTTTCCCACCTGAATTCCCCGTGTTGCCTACTGTCGGGTCAGTCACTCTGACACCCCTCTAGAGTGCCAACAGGAAAGAGGAAGCCGTAGCATGTCTCTTCTCCAAGTCACATGACGACTAGCGCTCACTATTTACACATCGCGATCTCACAGTGAAAGCACAGTGCTTGGCCGTCGGAGGAGAATGAAGCACTTAACCATGAGGCCTGGACGACCCAGAGGGGGACACTAGTGAACCCAGAATACTTTATCCAACCTAACCCTTATACCCATGTGAGGCTTAGCCAATTATACCCCACTAACTATGGGGTATAATGTTCCAACCCTCTCCAGCTGTGGTTGGAACAGCTGGGATTCGAACACCCATCTGCATGATGTAGAGATGCACTAAACATCACTTCAACCCCCTACACCACCGAAGGCCTAAGTCCCTTGTATTCTGACAATGAAAATTGTCCTTTACATTTAACCCATCCTATTGTATTGGAGCTTTGGGAAGCTGGAGCACCTGGGGAGCAGTTAGGGGTTCAGTGTCTTGCTTAAGGACACTTCAACACACTTTCTGAAGGAGCTGGGGATCGAAGCAGTGACCATCGTATTACTACACAATCCACTCTACCTCTACCATGAATAGTGGAGTGGCATCCAATACATTACCTATGATCCCACCCATACAGTTAGTGGTTTTGTCAGAAATGGCAATCAATGTAAAATTTTGGCAAGTCATAATGTGGGTTGACAAGACCATATCGGATCGGTCAAGTCTCCATAGAGGATCGGTCAAGGCTAGGTTGACTTCTTCCTTTTGCTTGTTCCCTGACCATAGTGCCATAGCAAATGTTATACCGTCCATTGGAACAGTGTGAGGGCACAGTACCAATGGAAGCCTTAACCAGTCCAGTATGGTCTGGCCACACCACATGCTGATTTGGCAAAATTTGACATCAGATGTCCTTCCTGACACAGGCACTTAATACTATGGATAGGGGCGCAGATGAAGTGCTGGATGCTATCCCAATATCCGTGGACATATGCCTATGCCTTCACAATAAGCTGGGTTAATGATGACTGCCATTGCTGCTCTGCTCTCATGGGGTACCAGTGAAAACGAAATTCTGCAGTGGCGACCATAGAGAAACAGGGGAAAAGCCGAAAGAAGAAGATCATTATAGAATGAATCCTTTTGCCGCTGGCTAGTCACACAATGTTAAGTCATTTTAAGACATCTCTTTTAGCTCTAGGGACCTTAAATGGACCTTTATCAGTATTTTTAACCATAAGAATAGAGAGGCCCATTTTATGTCATAATCCTTCACCACGTTGGTGGAGTAGATATGGAATAGGGACATTGATGGAGCTTGGGGGATCAAGGCCAGATGCCCTTTCTGACACCCTGCAACGTCTGGCTCATCAGTTCCCAGGGCCGTGCACTACCACTGAGGTACTACAGCCCCTAAACACATGGATACGACTAATATATGATTAATCAATTAGTCGGAAAACTGATCAAACGATGAATGGCAAAATAAAACAGCATGAGACCAAACTGAAGTATTAAATTATGACCTCCCTATCTTTATGAAAAGAGAGCAAGAGGAACTCGATGTTTCTACTTTGTTGTGTACACAATGCTCTTATAAAACCGATAAAGGTTAAATGTGCTATTAGGAAAGTGAGGAGCTCTTCCATTTTCCCCACTGCTCTTAAATGAATCTCAATACCCAAGCTGCCATATGTGACAACCTGTGCAGCTCAGTGCCCAGATTTACATTTAAATGAAACCAAATGGTTTCCTGCGTTCACTGGTGATATACAGTAATGATGATGGTAATGAAAGTAAAGTCCTCTTCCGTATAAGACTGGCTCTCATGTGGTATTGCTGTCATTTAGGGATTTAACCAGTGCATTTCACGAGTTGTGCTTTTTTGGCCATGTCCAGATTATTAAGAACATATTTCGATAAGTGAATTTATCAGGGTGCTTGGCCATGGTGTTAAGTGTTGTCAGCAGTCAACCCGGCAACCTATCCCTTCCCATAAAGCCTGCTGTCTGGCCTGGCTCTACGTAATCCGGATTGTAACTCTCCTCATTATGAACTCTCCGCTCCAGTTTCTTTCTTTTTTTTAGATTTAGAACAATAGTAGGCCTGACTGGTGACTTTGGCTTTACAGATTTCTTAAGCCAGTGACTAGTAAAAGAAGCACTGTTTTTAAAATTCCTCGTGTACTGTGTTAATCCGGTTTTGGTGAGTCATGTTAAATGTGCCTCCTTTTACTGTGCAAGGCGGGAGTGAGGATGTGAGGAGCTACAGAGATTTTGAGATTTCTCCTTCCATCACTACCTCATGTCTTAATTACATGGCCTGACACAGAATGCAGCTTAGACAGAGTTGCCTGTTCACTAAACTGGCGCAGTTCTTCAGGGCAACGTGCGGGAGCATATTTTTGCTTTTTATTGGCATTGTGTTTCATGGTTTGTTAAAAAAAACTCATCAGGGATAAGGAGAGCATATTTTTTTTACCCCTATCCAATGGTAAAGGTTAATTTGAAGACAAACACCAAGGAAATGAGAAGAAATCTATTTCAACAGCTCTTTTACATTCATATGCAGACTTTAACCCTTGCTTTCCTATAAACTTTGCTAAATTGGCACGATAACACCCCCCTGGTGCAGTTTCCATGTCTTTTACACAAACTGATGCCAATTACCTCCATCCAGCTGGCTCATTTTCACCACTCGTCTCCAGAAAAATAAGATTCTAAGATTTAGCGTTTGACTGAAATACTTGCAAATGTGGATATTTTGCTGTAAATTATTCTTCAATCTGTTATCTGTCTGCAAGGCTGGATTTCTTCCAGGTTTCTTCTATGGACTGTCATTCAAATGAACACTCAACAGTGTCAAATTCCAATGATTTATCTTGTGTGTGTGTATATATATATATATATATATATATATATATATATATATATATATATATATATATATATATACACATATATATATATATATATATACGTATATATATATATATATATATATATATGTATATATATACATATAT
>OMLC01043800.1:0-11573 GCA_900302585.1 Regalecus glesne
ATCAGTCGCTCCATCCATCTATCTGCCCTACACTGGATATGTGACCAGCTGGCCCTGTCATCTAATTTGTACCCTATAAAAGAACCCGCCTGCCCACCCACCGAAACATTTCCCCACAGTGGAATAGTAGGGCAGACATAGAAACAATAGCAGCAGTGTGATGGCATGATCACCTCTACTCCTCTCCTCTGTGTGCACTCTCAATTTCTCACTCTGCTCCATTAGTATGGAAAGGTTTTACTGTTAGCTGTTGGCCTAATGCATCCCTCCCGGTGTTTCTAAGTGCATGCAGCTTTACTCTAAACAATACATAAAGCACACAAATATAAGAAATGTGGATCATCCATAGTATAATCTATACTTATGTATAGTATACATAGAGATTGAATAAAGAAAAGATGATATTCTCTGGTTGATGGGGTTTCATGCACCATGGACATTATTGTATTTTATCAGCATGCCAAGCACCTTACAAATATTCAGTGTCAAGTCAGATCAAGTGATAGGTAGCTCTAAATTGAAGTTATATAGTGAACAACACCCTCTATTCTTAGACCCTTAATTCAGATGAGGAAAAACTCTACAAGATAATGGAAAACAGCGTAACCAGGGTTCTGATGTTTTTGAGCAAATAGAATATTATCAAAAGGATTCGACAAGCTAATATGAGCGCAAATCGTTATCAGGGTACACACTGTGTCTGCTGTGGTGCACATCACTAGGGTCTACACAAGGGGTCATTAGAGAATAATTTTTAGGCCACTGTTGCCATGCAGTGATGTGGTGTTCTGGTTCTATGTTTAGGATGATCCTTTGGGTAATCTGAACCTGGCTTTTGACATTGCGGAGAAACACCTGGACATTCCCAAAATGCTGGATGCCGAAGGTAATGATTCATTGAACTCCTCGCTACGTCCTTTTTTTCCCAACATGTATCAATATCACTTTCATAGTTTGGACTTAATGATTTGTTAACACAATGTTATTTTTTTCACCTGTCCTCCTCAGTCAGACTTAGCCAGGAAATATACACCTGATGAGAAATCTGTGTTTAATTTTGTAGTTGTCTTTTCCTTCAGAGATAGCACAAAAGACAGGAAATATAGGGTTCATAGAAAGTGGAATATATGCAAGTGGAGTTATCAAGATTGATTTCAAACCAGGGTGTTTGCTAACAGACCTGTGTCTCAGTGGTAAACACTTAAGTAGATGAGCCGAAAGCCTGTTATACCTTACATGCCAAGTTACTATCACATTTTATATGAAGACACATAGCTGGGGGCGGCATAGCTCACTGGGTAGAGCGGTCGTCTGGCAATCGGGGGATTGCAGGATTGATCCCCAATCCTGCAGATAGCATGTCGAGGTGTCCTTGAGAAAGACACTGAACCTCTAACTGCTCCCTGAGCGCCATATGTTGGCAGCTCACTGCTCCTATACAATAGGTTGGGTCAAAAATGCAGAGAAATCCAAATTTCCCTTTGCGGGACTGATAAGGGAATCTTTTTTTTTTAAGTAATCCAGATGTTCTATTTTGGAAGACTTCTATCGCCCCTGCTTTGACTGCTTCCAAACAATTTGATATTAAACAACAAAAAATAATGACTACATTTATCCATATTTGAACTTAAGTGAGTTATATGCAATTTAGTCCTGCCAAAACACTACCATACTAATCAATCATCTATGCTCTTCTGTAAAGATGAAAACTAAGCAAGCCTTCCACACAAAAGAATGAAGAAAAAACGTTTTTGAGTGGGAACAGGAACCTAAAGAATGTGCTTTAGAAAATATCTAACAGTTCTATTTGTCGGTCATAGCTCTATTGCCTTTCCTCCCTACTCATCCCTCTCTTCTGCCTTTGACTACTCCTTTGACTACCTCACCGTGCTGTAGATATCATCAACACCCCCAAGCCTGATGAGAGAGCCATCATGACTTATGTGTCCTGCTTTTACCATGCTTTTGCCGGAGCTGAGCAGGTACAGAGTGATCCTGTGATATTGCGATTTTTTAATTTTTTGGGGGTAAAATTCAGTAGTTATGCCTTTTATTTTCCTGCAGCATTTGTAGAGACATCATTAGAAAATCCTGCTCATAAGTTTAATCTTGATGTGGTATTTTGAACTTTAAATGCTGTATTGTGATAGGATAAGTTTGTTAGAGATTTTAACATTGTGCAGTGCAAAATAGGGGACACGAGCAGAATATGTATTTTACTCTTCAGTCATCACAAGTAGACCACTTGTGTCCTCATGCCATCTACCATCTCCAATCTTAGGCGGAGACAGCTGCCAACAGGATCTGCAAGGTGTTAGGTGTAAACCAAGAGAATGAGAAACTGATGGAGGAGTATGAGAGACTGGCTAGTGAGGTAAGCCAAGAGTACTCTCCATTGAAATTAGAAATTATTAAAATTTCTCTATTTTGTTTTGCAAAATATGTAGAAAGCATTTCATCATGAAACCCTTTTTATCGTGCCATCTTTGTGTTAGATATATATTGACAAAAGTCAGTCCTTAGCTTCACACACACCAAACTTCAAGGTTAAAACAAATTAGTAATTTGTTTCTCTTATATTTCCGAGCTAGGGTGCAAAATGGTTCAATAGAGTTAAATCTAAAATTTTATTTGACTTGAAATGTCTCTTTAAATGGACCTCTAATGGAACCCAACATCCTTTATCCTGCTTGCATATTCCGTTTTGATTTATATTGTTAGACCCATTGCCTATAGAGGTAAATAATTTATCACAATATCCCTGACATTAAAACAGCATCTCAGCATTGAACTCTAATACTTCCTCACTTATTTAAAAGCATTCCTTGTGTCTCCCAGCTTCTGGAATGGATTAGCCGCACCACTCCCTGGCTGGAGAACAGGACTCCAGAGAAGACCATGGCAGCGATGCAGAGGAAGCTGGAGGACTTCAGAGACTACAGGCGTATGCACAAGCCCCCCAAGGTTCAGGAGAAGTGCCAACTGGAGATCAGCTTTAACACCCTGCAGACAAAGTTGCGCATCAGCAACCGGCCTGCCTTCATGCCCTCTGAAGGGAAGATGGTGTCTGTAAGTCTATTTTGTTACTACTCATTATTCCTTCTCAGTGGTTTTATCATTTCTGTTTATGTCCAGTTTGATGGCAATTCTTTATGTTTTCTGGTCTGAAAGTAGAGCTCCAATCCTAACCATGACGTGTCATTTTTCAGACATCTCTCCTCTATCAACAGACATGTGACTAGTGTGTGTGTGGACAGAGGAGAGATGTCTGACACATCGAAAATGGTTCACAAGAGAAGGATACAAAACACTAACATCAAAAAGTAAACTTTGCAACTTCATGACAGTCCCCAATGATTAACATTAAGCCTTTCTTAGTAAGGTTGGCGATGAGCTAAATAGCAAATAATTTCAGATCCTGTAACTGTTTCTGGTAAAACCTCACATATATTCATGTATAGAAATGTATATTGTTGTTTTTTTTACATAGTATTATTATTCTCACTGTACAGGACATAGCCAGTGCTTGGCAGGGCCTGGAGCAGGCAGAGAAGGGTTACGAGGAATGGCTTCTCACAGAGATCCGCAGGTTGGAGAGGCTCGACCACTTAGCTGAAAAGTTTCGCCAAAAAGCCACCACTCATGAGACCTGGGCCAATGGTTAGTCAGTCCAAGCATTATTTGTCTCTTTTATCCATCACCCTGTTTGTTTATTCATCCACTATATCTCTACTGTATATGTGACTGTAGATGTGCTTGTATGTCAGGTATCTTTTATTTTAGTACGAAGCAGTTAGTTTACTGTTAATGTACATAGGTTGTATTTTTAAGTGATATTTCCTTGCTTTTTTTCCTCTGTGCACTACAGTTTATTTCAGCCCTCTAGTGTGTTTTGAATCATCCCTAATAAGATGATCTTTAATGTTATTTTATGCCTCCCAAAAAGATTAGACTTAGTGTATGCCCAGTAGCTCAGCAGTTTCCAGTTGCTCAGCTTAAAGAATGCCTGTAGTTTACCAGTTGCCTGGCTCACTGTGAATGACTCTTTTCCCCCTTGATTACCACCGATGCCTTTTGGATGCTTGTCTGTGTGTATGGTGTATGACATTCAGGCAAAGAACAAATCCTGTCCCAGAAGGACTATGAAATGGCCACCCTGACGGAGGTACGAGCATTACTTCGGAAACATGAGGCCTTTGAGAGTGACCTGGCAGCCCATCAGGATAGAGTAGAGCAGATTGCTGCCATTGCACAGGAGCTCAAGTATGTACACTGTATATATATCTTCTCTTATGTTAAGTTTGTCATGATGGCATTTGTGATTCTCAAGCCATGTATATAATTGAAAGCTGGGATATGAAAAGCCACACAAAAAGAAATCCTAGTCAATCAAGCTCATAACAATTGTTCTCTGACACCCCCCCCCAATTCAATACATGGTCACAAGGTGGTGCTTACATCAGCAGGCATTGGTCAGAAGGCAAGGAGACATGCTGGACATGTGATGTTTTTATCATACAGACCACATGGTTAGTCATACCTATAAATGTCTTAAAGTCTCTAATTCACCAAAAGTTTGTTATTACTGCTGTAGGTTTACCTCTCAAAACATGGGTAAAAACAGAGAAAAAGCTAGATTGGAACTCGGGAACCTCTTGCAGTGGAGAAGCTGTGTTAACCACTATAACATCATGCCATCAGACTAAAACACTGCAAAGAAATGAAGTGATTTAGCCCAACATTCAGAAAGTTTGTTCTTTTGCTTTCTCTTTGACTCATGCAATAATTGCATGACAATAAAATAAGCCTGACCAATACAAGTCTACTCAGATGGATTTGAACATCAAAGTGGTAAAGTGGCATTTCCATTAGGGAGTTGTACACACTTTTGGTTCACTGTAAACTATCTTTGGAAGCCTGGAACTTTTTTTAACTTTTGTGAAATAGACTTTGTGTGCTCTCAATGATGTTTTTGAACAAACGGGTCTAAAATATCCTCTCAAAGTACCTCCACCGTTGTAAGTCACGCCTTTCAATCAAAGGCTGCCAGCTGTCAACTGTTACCTAATCAGTCCGGGATTGGCTGCGATCTACTTCTGTTGAATATTTAAACAACTCTCAGACTGCTGTTCAACTACTGGCACAATGGAAGCTTGGAACCTCTTGAGGTAAGACTTGCTGTGTTTCCTTTAAACAAACAACACATAATAATAATGTTTTTTTATGTTGGTTTCTTTAAGTGTTTTACCTTGAGGTCTTTCTCTTGCAGTAGACTGCTTCTTGTTGCCCTTGTATGCTGGGGTTGCTGTTGCTTTCCTGCTGAAAGAGGTAATGCAAGAAGCCATATGATGAAGGTTTATGTTGAGACTTGTCAGCTTTAAGCACTGATTGTTAACTAAAACGATCCTGCTAAATTGTCTCCTTTTCCTAGGCTGGAACCAGAATGAGCCTTATGGAGTCAACTTGCGTGACGAGAGGCTGTATCACAGCCTGCCTCAAAGTGGTCCCGGCCGTTACTCCAGACCATTGATGTCCCAGAGCTACCCAGCAGGCTATAACTCTGTTTCAGGCTTGATTCGTGAAGAAGTTGGCCCTGCCACCATCGGCTCTGTACCCCGAAAGCACCAACCCAGACCCAACAAGCCATTTGTCCTTCAGCCTCGATCCCAGATCCAACCTGATGACATGCCTGTCTTTAAACAGACCTACGAGCATGGAAAGCCAGACCAGGACACTCTGGGAGATGGTCAGTTTCCACTGCAGTCTCAACATTCACGTGTTCGTGCTCCCCTTCCGGATTTTCAAGCAGGCACACTAGTCAACTATGGCACCACCTATGAGCAAGGAGACTCAAACCGTCAAACTGAAGACTCTGCACCAGTTCGTCTTTACCAGAGAAATTTCAACACTCAGTTTGACTTGGCTGGGTCTACTGCAGCCCCAAGTCAACCACTTGGCTCTGCACCAAAGGGTTACAGGCGCCATCACTTCCTGAGACGAAGACGTCCTCTTCCCAACATGGCCCATTACCGACCACGCCAGCGTGGCTTCATTGGCCAGGAAGACCTGGCAACCTCTCGGGCATCCCTTCCTGTCTTTGAAGGTCAGCCTATTCCTGTGGACCTCACAATGCTCCAGAGGAAGAAGGACCCTACCCAGCTGCTTCATGGTTTTTAAAGTGCTGTTACTGAGCAATTTCTAGGCTGTTGATTACTGGAGTTGTACAAATTGGTAAAGGTGAACTGAAACTTATGTGAACACTGCTCTAAATATACACAAAATTACAATAAAGGGCGAAGGAACTCAATTGTCTTGGTATTTGGTTTTGTGCACTAACCTAACATCTTGTGCATTTTCATTCTAGCACTGTATGAGCTAAAACTTGGTCGTAAGTACATCTTAATTGTAATTTCTGACATTCATTGTTAAGCTATGAGAGGGTAAACTAATTCCTAGATGCTTTATCATGGTGCAGCTCCCCAAGAGGTAGTGGTAACAGCCTATTCTCAAATGAGTGAAAATTAAATTCTAAATAGGCTTGAAGGATGTAAACAAATTCAGCCCTTGAAGGATAGTTATGGCATCTTGCAGTATAAAATGGATTGCCTAGAGGGATGATGTGGGAAAACATAGTTTAAGCCAAAGAAATAACATGGTGAACCATACAAGGGAAGCTCGGTGCCTTCATTCAAAATGGAATTTAGCTGGGAACAATGTAATGCTTTAATTTCTTTCTCACTAAAAAATAAAACGCAATAGGCCTGATTAGGCGTGTTCAGAATATTGGTGAAATAATTAAAGTGGAACATTCAAGAATGTAAAGAGGTCTGAAAAAGTTCTCTGCACATAGGGGTAAAGGAAGTTTAAACGGTTATAACCTGTCGTGTCACTGGGAGGAAGCGGTGGCAGGAAAGGAATGCTCAAACATTTTGATGAACTGATTTCTTGACATTGCAAACTACAATGGCATGACAGCCACTTGGAACACAGCAAAGACACAGTGATTTATCTCACAAATTGATAACTTTACTCTCGTGCAGTGATTGACACGTTAAATTAAGCTATGTAGATGAAGCAGCATAAGTCTTCTCAGGTGTATTTGAACATGGAAGTAGTATTACGCATGTGGGAGTTGTACCAGGTTTTGGTCCACTGTAAATTCTGGTAGCCAAGATCTTTTTTTTTCACTTCTGTGAAACGGTTTGTCATCAATTGTTTTCTTTAAGTCTAAAATCTCTGATTCACCTCAACCTTTGGAAGCCACATATTTATATTTTAGGCTGGCAGCAAAATAGAAATCTTGATATGGAGTCAGCAAGGTGTCCAAAAAATAATTTAGGAAGAGAGTGAATAAGATGAGAGGAGTAAAGGGATTGTTGTATGCTGAAGCTACTTGGAGAATACAGAGAAACGAGAACAGTGTTAGACAAGAGCATTAGTATGACAAGTCAGTCAGGAAGCATGCTGAATTTTACTTATTTAAGAACCAGAATAAATGTTTGCCATTTTGGGGAATGGTAATTAACTGTACTGCTGAAATAGAAAGAAAATCAGAGAGCATTGACATACTTAGGGGTGGCATAGCTCAGTGGGTAGAGCAGTCATCTGGCGATCAGAAGGTCGCGGGTTTGTTCCCTAATCCTGTAGAAAGCATGTTGATGCGTCCTTGAGCAAGACACTGAACCCCTAACAACTCCCTAATCGCCACATGCCAGCTGCTCACTGCTCCTATACAATAGGATGGGTTAAATGCAGAGAACAAATTCCACTGGCGTGTGTCGTGTGGCAATAAACCAGTAAAATAAAATAAAAATATAATACTTTTACATGTAGCAAGAACATTACTGGATGTTGTATGAAATCTGGAGAAGGTGGGCAGCGTCTGCCAAGAGAGACTTTATAGTCCCTCTCAGAAACCTGAAAAATAACCAGTATAATTCAGACACGTGTTGCTGTTGTTTTAGTGAATAGACATTCTGCTCCAGTTGGTGGTGGTAATGCACCAAATCGATGTTTGTAAACTGCCAATAAAACCAAAAAAATGTAGAAGAAGAAAGCTACCAGCTGTCAACTGTTACCTAATCAGTCTGGGATTGGTTCTTTCCACTTCTGGTGCATATTTAATCAACTCTGAGATTGCTGTTCAACTACTGGCACAATGGCAGCTGGGGGTTGCTTGAGGTAAGACTTTTTTTTTTTGCTGTTGTTTTTATAAAAAAAAGAATATTTTTTTCAATACATTTTCTGTGTTGGTTTTTTCCAAACTATTTTGCTTTTAATCTGGTTTTTGCTGTAGATTCCTTCTTGTTGCCCTTGTGTCCTGGGATGGCCATTGTGTTCCTGCTGAAAGGGGTAACAAAAGAATCCATCTAATTAAAACTTCTGTTAAGACTTTAAGCGCTGAGTGTTAACTTGAAAGTGATTCTACTCCATGTTTTTGTGCTGTAGGCCGGAGCCAGTTTAAGCCTTATGAGGTCAGCTCAAGTGATGTGAGCAGCCTGCCTCGTAGTATTCCTGGCTTTTCTTCCAGTCCCTTCATATCCCGGCATTACCCAGTAAGCCGCAATTCCGCGCCAATTTCTTCAGGCTTGAGTCCTGACGAAACTGCCCCTGCTGCCATTGGTTTTGTGTCGAGGAAACGCAAACCCAGACCCAACGGGTACTTTGCTCTTCCCCCGTCATCTGAGTTCCAACCTGGTGATATGTCTGTCTTTAAACAGACCTACGAGCAAGGAAAGTCAGACCAGGAGACTGAGAGAGAAGGTCCATTTCCACTGCACTCTCGTTATTCAAGTGTTGGTGCTCATCTTCCAGGTTCTCAGCCTGGCACACTCGTCCACTATGGCACCATCTATGAGCAAGGAGACTCAAACCGTGAAACTGAAGACTCTTCACTAGTTCAGCCTTACCGGAGAGCTTTCAACGTGCAGTTTGACTTGGCTAGGTCTACTGCAGCCCCTAGTCTATCTCTTGGATTAGCACCAAGGGGCTACAGGCGGCGTCCTTTCCTGAGGCCAAGACGTCCTTATCCCAACATGGTCCGCTACCAACCACGACAACATGGCAGCCACCAGCAAGACTTGACTGCCTCTAGGGTGGCATCCCTTTCTGCTGTCAACGGTCAGACTATTCCTGTGGACCTCACAGTGCTCCAGAGGAAGAAGGACCCTGCCCAGTTACTTCAGGGTTTCTAATGTACTGTCACTGAGCAAGTCCTAGGCTTTGATGACTTACTGGAGTTCTATTTGTGAGTAAAGGTGACTGGACATTTTTATGTGAACATGGTTGCATGAATGAAATTCAATAAATGGACAAACTAACTTGACTTTACTAGTCTAAGAGTGACCCTTGGGTTCTACACCAATTTAACGTATCCGTTTTCACACCACAACCTTATTTGAGCTAAAACTTAGGTTTCTGGCAGTGGATTCAAAATTGCTTGGAAGTGTGTTTTTAATTATAATTTCTATGAACTTAACGAAAATTCATAGTTGGCTAATTGTTACAAGCTATGAGAGAAGAAACTAATTTTCAAGTCCTTTATCACAGATCAATTCTCCCAAGAGGCTGTGGTGACAACTTGCACCCAAATGGGTGGAAACTTGATTATGCTACTTTGTACATGTGCTGAGATGGTGTGAATGAATCCAGCCTGTAAAGAGCAGTTATCTCATCTCCAGTTTAAAATGGCTCGTCTGGGGTACAATTATTACCATAATCAAATGTAAACCGGTGCATTTTAACTGACCTGGTCAAACTTGGAAGGCAAATGCTGCACCATAATTTGTGTGTGTGTATATAGATATGTGACGCTGGGGACAACTTAAACTGGTGGTGGGGAGAGGAACATGAACCATTATTTTCTTTCTCACTGAACAAATGGGTCCATTAATATAGTGCTGGAAAGAATTTTAGCCAAGTAAATCCAGTGCAATACTTGAGGAAGATCTAACACTGACTGTGGTAACGAAACTTGAAATGGTTGTCTGTACAGGGAGGGGGGGGTTGTTGACAGTTCTAACCTGTACTGTCACTGGTAAGAATCCTTAGGAGAGGAATAAGTGAACTATTTCAATAACCCTATCCAGAAGAACTGATGCACCGTTCTGTGGTTTCTTAACTGGATTACTGAGCATGAATAACATGTCATGGAATTGGCTAAGACTTCATATTGCTACATTCTAAACTCATGTTAACCTCTCCAGCCTGTTGATCATTAGTTTAAGGATCTTCATTTGGAAAGTGTAGAATAAATTAGCTTGTGATTGCAGTGGTTAGCATAATGACACCCATTCATAACACTGCAAAGACATGAAGTGACTTGGCTCACAAATTGACTTTGTTGTCGTGCAGGGATTGATGCATGAAATTCTGCTTGCTGAAGCAGGTCATGTCTTCTCGGGTGGATTTGAAAGATCATCAGAGATAATTGACACACTTTTAATTGCAAGGAAGACATTTCTGGATGTTTTATGAGTTTCTGGAGAAGGTGGGCAGCTGCTGCCAAAAGGGGCTTTTAGTCCATCTCAGAAATTGAAAAATAACCCGTTTAATTTGGACATGAGTGGGGTTTTAAAAAAAAAAGTAAATGGACATTCTGCTCCTGTTGGTGGTGGTAATGCACCACATCAATGTTTGCAAACTGCCATTAAAATGAAAAAAAGTAGAAGGCTACCAGCTGTCAACTGTTACCTAATCGGTCTGGGATTGGTAGCCCTTACCACTTCTCGTACAAACTTAATGGACTCTGAGATTGCTGTTCAACTACTGGCACAATGGCAGCTTGGGCTTGCTTGAGGTAAGGCTTCTTGATGATGTTGGTTTTTAAAGCATATTTTTGAGGGGGTTTGTTTTCTGTAAGTCTCTTACTTATCTATTCTTTTGCCACAGATTGCTTCTTGTTACTCTTGTGTGCTGGGATTGCCATTGCTATCGTACTGAAAGAGGTAATGTAAGAATCCATGTGATGAAAGTTAATGTTCAGACATATTCATTTTAACCACTGGCTGTTATCTAAAAACAATTCTGCTCAATTGTCTTGTGTAGGCTGGAGCCAGAATGAGCCTTATGAGGTCAGTTTAAGTGAGCTGGATGTGCACCATAGCCTGCCTCATAGTAGTCCTGGGCTTTATTCCAGTCCTCTCATATCGTAGTTACCCAGCAAACCACAACTCTGCTCCAGTTGCGTCAGGCGGGATTCCTGAAGAAATTACCCCTTCAACTATTGGCTTTGTGTCCAGGAAACCCAGACCCAACAGGCTATTTCCCCGTGAGCCTTCACCTGAATCCCATGTAAATTCAGAACAGGAGACTTGGGGAGAAGGTCTGTTTCCACTGTGGTCTCATTATCCCAGAGTTTGTGCTCCCCTTCTGGATTTTCAGGTTGCAATGCTGGTCAGCTATGGCACCACCTATGAGTAAGGAGATGCAAACGTGAAACTGAAGACCCCTTACCAGTTCATCCTTACCGAGAGCTTTCAACATACAGTTTGACTTGCCTGGGTCCACTGCAGCCCCGAGTCAACCACTTTGACTGCTACTAAGAGGCTATAGGGGGCGTCACCTCCTAGGGT
>OMLC01043800.1:12946-23299 GCA_900302585.1 Regalecus glesne
TCAGTGTATATATATATATATACTCCTCGCTATCCCCGATAATGCCAATGATGGTGGCGTCGTCCTCAAACTTCAGGGGTTTAGCAGATGAGTCTCTTAAGGTGTAGTCATTTGTTTAGAGGGGAGAGTACATATCCCTTGGGGGTTGCAAGTGCTGATTGCTCAGGTGCTTGATGTGGTTTTCCCCAACCTCATCTGCTGCCTCTTGTTTGTCACTTAATTTTTATTCCATTGCCATGAATGAAATGGTAGCTCTTATCTTTTTTTTTATCCAGTGAGCTGGACTACCATGATGTGGCTGCAGTAAACCAGCGCTGCCAGGCGATCTGTGACCTCTGGGACCAACTGGGAACCCTCACCCAGAAGAGGAGAGAGGCACTTGAGGTAAGGACAGAAATTTATCATTTAAATGGTTAGGCTGTTAATTTCCTACAGAGATAACAAGGGAAGGAACACACTCAAGTACAACATTACTATCTGTGCAATATGCAATATCTGATTATCACCTGTACAGTATCTTCAACTACTGGTTGTTTATGCATCCATTATTGGCTTTTATACTTATTGATTTTTATTCTTGTCTTTACTTATTTTAACCCTTATTGTGTTACTGGAATAACAATAGACATCTTGAATCTTGTAATATTACTATGTTTGGTTGTCAAATGCACTTGCATAGAAAACAATGTAAAATTCCAGTATCTTCCTGTTGCCTTCTGTGTGCCAAATGCGTTGGATACGCATAGGTGGTTCAGGGGCAAAGGGAGCCACAACATTTTTTCATGGGTATACTAATAGCAAGTGTCCACGAGGGAGTGCTAAGCTGCCATCATAGCTGCATCAGACGCTGGAAAAAGCTGCACCTTGAATCAATCGCAAATCAGCAGTTCAACATAGGAATATTTTGATGCGTGCGGATGAAGGCTGAGTGGTGGGGACGCAACTGATTCATGAGAGGGAGATAATTGGATCTCCCCTAAGCTCCCTGACCCAGATAAGAGGGTAAACTGAAGGGTTGAGGGGGATAAGAGGGACACGGAGGTCCAGCAGGCCTTCCTAAGATGTATCTGGCAGAAAGCCTACTTGCCACTTCCTCCAAGCCCTTCTGATCCATGTTGGGCATTCCGGACTTGCAAATGTGTGAGGGCCTGAGAGTGGGGCATAGGATTAGTCTGACTGACAGGGACAGGAGCCTGCTTTTTGTTCCTCTTTCTCTACTACTTAATGGCATCCCATTTTGAGGGGAGGAGGAAAGTGGGGTTCTAATCTGGTCAGGACTATCGTGCCAAATTCAGGGGTCAACAAGGCCATAACAATGTGATACATCCAGGGATTAATTTTCCAAACAGGTGAGCGGGGTGTTTGTTTTTGGGATCACTTAAGATTTTATAAATGAGGGCTCGTTTGTCAGTCAGTCAGTGCATTGAACCCCCCATTTGTAAGACCAGGTTCAATTCCCTCTGACCTCACAGATGTAAAATGTGAGTCTTATTTTAAATACTTCAGGGATAAAAAATGATGCATACAATCTTGAATACATAAACATACTATTAAGCAGAAGTGTGATGAAACATTTGCTCTATGGAGTGAATCACTCGGTTATACCTACTTCCTCTAAGCATATTGTTTCGTTGTCCATGGTTTTTAGCGGACAGAAAAACTGCTGGAGACTATTGATCAGCTGTTCCTGGAGTTTGCCAAGAGGTCAGCCCCATTCAACAACTGGATGGAGGGAGCTATGGAAGACCTGCAGGACATGTTCATAGTACACACCATCGAAGAAGTCCAGGTACTGAAAATCAACATTTCACGGCATAGCTTTTAAGTTTTGCAGTCACAAGACAGAAAAAAGTGCATGCTGACAAGAATCTGTTTTCACTGTTAAACTAACTGCACATTTAAGTTACATGTGTTAAGTTTTATACATTTAGTCCTAAATTATATGTACGTTTAGTTTTCTTAGAATGTATCGATTCTACTCATTTTAACTTTTATTCAACTCATCTCTGATAATTTTTTGTCGAAGCCTGAATTACAATACATGTTCAGCATAAAGTTTATGAGACTAGATGTATTTTCCTCACTCTTTGAACAACTAAGGACCTATTTTAACTATAATATCCCCTTCTTCCTACCATCATCTCCTATAGAATCTGATAGCCGCTCATGAGCAGTTCAAAGCCACTCTCCCCGAGGCGGATGGAGAGAGACAGGCCATTGTTGGAGTCCACAATGAAGTGCAGAAAATATCCCAGAGTTATAGCATCAAGGGGAACATCACTAATCCCTACAGCATTATTACTACAGAGGAGCTCCTCAACAAGTGGGATAAGGTTACACTGGTTTTAAACCTGACATATGTACCAAGGTGTCACACACTTGGATCAGATATTGACAGTTCTCCTAGCTTGTATTTATATTATTCAGTAAGGTAAATGACTAAAAGACAATGATAGCTTATTAAAAAAGTTATTTTTTCATTTATTCTATAAATTATGATCCGGAGGACTTGGCAAGTATTGTTCAAACTGTCTTCTGATATAGATATCTTCCCACCACAAGCAGCCAGGGTCTCCAGATGGCAAGTAAACTCACTTTATATCGGTCTGTGTGTGACGTTTAGGTGAAGAAACTGGTTCCTCAGAGAGATGTTGCCCTCCAGGAGGAAATGGCTCGCCAGCATGCCCATGAAAGGCTGAGACGGCAGTTTGCTGCCCAGGCTAACCTCATCGGCCCATGGATACAGACCAGGATGGAGGTCGGACACCAAAGGATTTCACAAACATGCGATTCATTTTTTTATTCTCTTTAAAGCCACAGAGCAAAAATCAACTGTTCAAAACATAGGCAAAAGAATCTAGTCATCAGAAGGAGATTCTATTGGTCCTAAATACAGGTATTGATCCTCTTGCATATGCTTCAATAAAAGGAGATTGGTCGGTGTTCCCTGGAGCTGGGCGGGACTCTGGAAGACCAGATGACCCAGCTGAAGCAATGTGAGCATGTCATTGTGGCCTACAAGCCCAACATCGACAAGCTGGAAGGAGACCACCAGCTCATCCAAGAATCGCTGGTGTTTGATAACAAACACACTAACTACACCATGGAGGTACTGGACTGTTGAAGTCGCAGTCTAACACGTCTTTCTCTCTGACATATATTTGAACACACATATAGAAAAAAGCTTTTTAAACACACCCACTCGGATACTGTCTGCATTGGCTTACATTCAAGGGGTGACATTTTTTCTACAATAACCGATATGTGTGTTTATATGAGGATAGATACTCATAGTCTGTGTGTTTTCTCTGTGTGTTGTATCTACTTCCCTTTTTTCTGTGCCAAATATATTCCTTATGTGAGCAAACTCACTTGCCAATCAGTAAAATCTCTGCTGAGTATTTATTTTTATGCCCAATGGGAATTCTACTCGTACATCTTCATGGAATAGTTCAAGTGATGTCATTTCTGTGTTAACATGTGTACGCTGTCATCATGTCAACAGCACATCCGTGTGGGCTGGGAACTGCTCCTTACTACCGTTGCCCGCACCATCAATGAGATTGAGACCCAGATCCTGACCCGGGATGCTAAAGGCATCAGCCAACAGCAGATGAATGAGTTCAGGTCCTCTTTCAACCACTTTGACCGGGTACAGTAATCCATTCACTTTGAACTATCCTCTGGATTGACATGAAAACCAACAGGGCATGGTCCAGTTCCCCTTTGTCTAAACTAAGACCGGGAAATAATGAAGTAATCAAATATGAGAGTTCTAACCAAATACTACAACACTACAGGCCTTGTTGAAGAATACCACAATATACACATGGTGATCAAATTATAGATTAAACAAAATTCCAATATTTCAACTCAAAATGTGTCTGATTCATTTATAGAAGCACCTCATTTATTGTCATACTTCCTTGTTTTATTCAGTTTCTTTTTGATGAGTAAAGGGAGACAGATATTGAGTTGAAATGGTTATTATTGTTAACTTTACTCCTCAAAAATCACTTGCAAGCTAATAACAATTTGTTATCAATATTTGAAAAGTCCCATCTAAAACCTAGAAACAAACCAAAGTAATGTTTGAAACGACCAATTTTTTATTTACAATGTGATAAAGATTTCAGAGTACATTAGAACTGCTACATATACTATACATATGAATGCACGCAATTGACAGAGTTTAATTGTGCATCTTAATTTGTCAATTTGTCAATCGGAGGGGCTATGGTAGTTAAGTGGTAGAGCATGCACATCAGCAAATGGCAAGTTAGACATCATCGGTTCGATCCCATGGTGGGGCATCAGGAAGGGCATCCAGCCTTAATCCCCCAAGCTCCATCTTTGTCCATGTCCACCCCCACAATGTGGGAACTAATTGTGACATGTAGAAATTGACCTCTCTTGCGATTGTAAAATTTTAGTACCTTTGATGAACTCACACTGGTGATTTGGTGAGGATAGTAATGTTACAAGGTAAACTTTACCTTATGAAACATCGCTATACCCGCTTCCTAAAGTATCTCTTTATTTTTTTTCAATGTCTTGTGGTATTATTTAGTGTGTTTGTTGGGCTTTGCCTTATCTTTTATTGTCTGTGTGCTTGCTTTGCCTCTTATATTTTTACATCTACCTTTTGATTACCCTCCTTATCTCTTCCTGACTGGTACTTCTGTCTGATCTTTGACCTCCACCTGTAGAAGAAGAATGGGGCTATGGACACCGACGACTTTAGGGCTTGCCTTATCTCCATGGGTTACGACTTGGTAGGGTGTTTAACATGCTATAGAAAGTTTTTTTTTATTGACTGCAAAAATTAATGAAAAAAAAAACCCCCGAAAGAAATCCCAATCAGCGTTTGCTTAGTTCTGATCATCCCTGTGTTTTTCTCAGGGTGAGGTGGAGTTTGCCCGCATCATGATGCTGGTGGACCCCAGCGCCTCAGGAATAGTTTCCTTCCAGTCTTTCATTGACTTTATGACCAGAGAGACTGCTGATACTGACACCGCAGATCAGGTTGTGGCATCCTTCAGGATCCTGGCAGCTGACAAAGTAGGTTTTTGAGTTGTGTTCTCGCATCAACTTGACCTAAATGGAAAATGCAATGCATAATTGTTTTACTATCCATTAGACTAAAAAAGCTGATTTTAGAATGAAGATGATTGAGAAATCCAGCACAGCTCAGTTGTCTCATAGCCTGCTCCTGCACAGTGATCAATCCCCTCTTACGTTCCTCCAACGTAGCTCATGATCATAAGTCGTGGTGCTGGGCACAGATCAGTTCACTAGACTTGAGAAATAACATAATATTCTCTATCATTCATCATGACAGCCTTACATCCTAGTGGAGGAGCTAAGGAGAGAGCTTCCTCCTGACCAGGCGGAGTACTGCATCACGAGGATGCCTCCCTACACAGCCCCTGGAACGCCAAAAGGGGCGCTAGACTACACTGCCTTCTCCACTGCACTGTACGGAGAAAGTGACCTCTAACTTCACCTTTCAATCACCCTTCACCGAAATCACAAGTGTTTTACCCATCGATCCCTTTCAATAAAATCAAGGAATCTGGTCTGTCCAAAAGAAGTAACCAGTATGTTGCATTGAATGTGCTTGTGGACTATCCACTAAAATTCTAATAATTTGTCTTGGGATGCAGTAGTATTTAAATCATGTTGTGCACTCTGCAACGGAAACGGGACGTTTTTCATGGTTTATTAAATTTTGGGATGTAGCATTGTGAACAACAATGCTACATCCTACAAACAAACCATAGACCAGTCAGAAAGCAAACTCATTATGTAATCTCTGCAAACCCAGATTAGCACAACTTTTTACTGTTTTGTTCATTATGTCTCCATGTTGTGCCTTTATTCGGGAAAGAAAAGGTATAGTAAGGGATACTAGTTAATGCAATTGAACAATATTTGCCAGAAGGACAAATGTAAGAAATATATATCTAGAAAAATACATTGATATATTCTATCGTATTATATGGAGACCCTAAACAAGCATTTGGAGTAATAGTTTGCGAATGAATTGTGTTGTGAAGCTGAAGGCATTTATTTACATGTATAATGTCACACCCCGGTTGGACATTTCGAAGTAAATCTAATGTTACAACATATGTTGAGGATATATTTTCTTATAGCACTTGGTAATCCATGCAAATGAAATTTGGTCCACTTTAATTGTATCGCCCAATATCACAAATTTGCCTTTTAGCATGAACTTCTGTTTAGCACAATTTCTATGTAACTCTTCAAGAAATTGAAAAGGCAATTTCTGAATCATGCAAGAAAGGTAGAATGTCCCTAGCAGCTGTAGAAATGGTGGGAAGTTGACTTTGACTACATCATAGCACAATCTGCCTCTTAAATCAATTTGTTTTCTAAACCCATCACAGCAGCTATATTGTCTTTAGATGCTTCTGTATTTTCTTCCCAGAATATCTTCACCCCCATGAATAAACCATTTGTCAAGTGCTCTGTTGCATTATGTTTTGGCAGATGGAGAGAAAATAGTCAGCAAAGTACTTATTTCAAATAATCAATGGAACTGTCTGGCTTGGATGTTGGGGAAAACAGAATGGTAAACTTTGTATTTGAAGCTTTGCAAATTCATTTAATAAAATCAATGATCAACTAAAATGTCTCTCCATTGTAACGGGTAAGTCGGTCTTTTTCCCACCTCATTTTATGAGACGAAACGGGTTTGTTTCTGAATCGTTGTCTTTTATATTCAAGAGTTTTTCATTTGCACTTTACAATATTTTAATTTCAGCGAAATCCAATGATTATATTTGATCAAAACATCTACTTAAGATAATTTTGACCTTGATGTTCAATTTGGACCCTTGAGTCTCAGACATGCACCGTCCTACCTTATTTACCTGGTTAGTCTGAATTGGTCATCTCTTGGCCTCTTGCTTAGTCTGCTGACCCATCAATCAGACTCCTTTAACCCAGCAACCATGGTTGCTTATGTCCTCCAGTCTGATGTAACCACTCTTCGAGTATATCTATACATTTTGTATGTAGAGATTATGTAGTTGACATTATGCCGTGTTGAATTTCTAGTATTGGACATCCCGGCTGTGAATATTAAAGCCTGCAATGCATATAACAGTCAGCATACTGAAAATACAATGTTGTCAATTCAAGATATTTGAGACCTCTAGCTCCAAATATAAAAGGTAAGTTCATTGAAGGGGAGAAAGCATTGGCATGCCGGCCATGACAGTTAGCCGGGCGCAAAATAATTGTGTTGGTTTTGCATCAGTTTTCCAAACATTGATGAATTACATAGAAATCAAGCAGCATGGATCAAGAGGTAAAGCAGAATTTCTTGTAACCATCGGAGATTGATTTGATGTTTGTGAAGAACTACCCAAATCCAGAACTCTTTAGAAGTCTCATGATATGTCTGAAACCTGAGGCTTTGAGGACAGTGGGGTAATACACAGTTCCCTGGATACCTTTAATTCTTGCATGAACCCTCATTGCACCCACGGACAGCTGTTTGTGGCCTGGTATCTTTGCAGATGCCACAGACTGTGACTATCGAGACGTTTTGTCCAGGGTCCGTTTGTGGAATCTATATCAACCATTGCTTTAGAGGGCAAAGTGTAACACAGGAGTGAAGTTATCCAAAGTTCTAATTTTAACTGTAAACCAATGTAATAGTTATGACTGTATCTCATTGGTTCACAAGCCTGGTCCTCTTGTACCACCTGTACTTCTGGTTTTCTGCTCAAACAGGAAGTGGTGGCAGCCATCCAATCACAACAGGTTATTGGATGGCTGCAATACCTGACTGGACAGACGAATTTACCCAATCATTAGACGGAAATGGCGTCGCCCAAATGACGTCAGGTATACGTGAAGTGTCTTCTGAAAGAGAAAAATTGTCAAAATTGTGTTCTTTAGCTTGTGAAGAACTTGGTTATATTCTGACGCTGAAGCAGCGAATGAAAGCTTCATCATATTTTCCCCGGTACATTTGCTGAGGGACTACAGGTGAAGATATTTTTTGTGACCCCCGCTGCGTCATTTAGCGGTTTTCTCGACCTGGTCGGCTATCATCTCCCGCCATGTTTGCACTGCTCGCCATTTTCCGGATGTTTCTCATGGCGCCCTGATACGGTGAGTTATTCGTTTGTTTGAACCATATTTTATTATTATTATTATGAACAATTCGTGTTACATTAGTCACTAAATGCGTTTAGTGTCTCAAAAAACACTTCCACTTGAAGTTATAATCATTATTGGCTTCATGCAAGCCTAGACTTTGAACATTGACTTAAGTGACTGAGAAAAAGCAACCAGATCCATGGGATGGTAGACAAAACCTGATTATGAACGGTTTGTGTGTTTGAGAATGTATTTTTGTTTATTTAATTTCAGCCCTACGAGTCATTGCATTTACAAAAGATCAAATTGAACATGAATTTGTCAGTCATTTGTATATTATGAGCCCACAGTGTGATGCCACCATGGCTATGACACATTCCACTGGAGGCAGGGACCAGACATACTATGTGGACCCTCGGTACAGTGATGGATGAACCTTCATATTCATTACTCAGAACGAGACGGCAAGCTTGTCCTTCAGACATGTAAAGGTAACAACTAAACTGGTGTGCTCAAGTCGTCCCAACATCCTTATTTTGCCTCTTATGGTATACACCAAACCAGTCCTTCCTATTGTGGTTGGTCCTCCCGTTCTCGCTCCTCAACACTAGCATCTGGTTGCTCAGTCACTGCAGCATCTTGAAGGATCAGTTCTAACAAAAATATTAAAATCTCACCTGTGAGTGTTGGAAATGAAGATACTAGAACAACTTCTGTTTCTTCAAGGGGTCTCCCATCACTAGCTGGAGAGTATGGGGAAACACTGAAAGTGCTTTTTTTTAACCATTGCATCATCTATTGTGTTCTGGTTTCCCAGGACTTGGTTATACCCGAGTTCTGGGTCATCAAGGTGATCTTTATCATACACTTCATCTTCTTGCTCAACTGTGAAGCACACCATGAATGCCCTTCTCATACTGACAGCGTCACTGATGATATAGTCCAATTTTCTTTTAATCTTGTAATCATCACGTATGTCTTCAAATTGTTCAGATTCTTGCAGCTATATCGGCCGTTTGAAAATTCACAGGTCAAAAGATTCGACTTCCAACTGTATCCTCTCTTTGTCTTCCTCTTTATGATGCAGTGTAATCCCAAGGAACCCCCGCATCTTTCGGTCAGACCAAATGTCCACTGTGACCGAAAGATGGTCATTGTTGCACTGTTGAATTTTCAGTTTTGACCTTCTCTCTGCGGTAAGGATCTCTTTTTTTTCAATTTCAATGTGGTACAATTGGCTGTACTTACTATCACCCACTGACAGAAAGTGACAAAACTTTTGTTTACCACAATAGACAGGGGCAAGTTACGATCAATTTACAATTCGGCAAGTTGCATTGGTGATGGATCGCTGCTGTAGATGATTCATGCAGTATTGCACTTCAGAGCTTTTCATGAACAGTGAAGTCTGTAGCACTTGTGGTTGACTTCGGAGTTTTATTTCATCTGGTATTCTTTAAATCTGTAAGATGATTATACCAAGCAGTTGTCAGAAAATACTTGACAGTGGTAGCTCAGTTGTAGAGTGTGTGCTTTGGGAACTAATGAGTCAGAGGTTGCATGTTTGAACCCTCCGCGCAATTCAAGGATGGGCATACAGCCTAATCCCCCATGTCTGCCCTGTGATGGATTAGCAACCTGTCCAGGGTTGTTTCCCTGAATTCTTCCCAAATAAACGCTGGGATAAGATCCAGCACCTCACGACCCTAATTAGGGTAAGTGGTTGACGATGGGATGAGTTAAGAGGAGGTCTTGGAGAGGGTTTCAAGTCTTTCAGGTTAAAAGGCTCAAGTCAAAGTGGTCAAAGTCAAATTTTTAGTCAGTTGTGATATTTTCAAGTTGAGTCTGAAGTTATCAAACTTGTGACTTGAGTCTATATCATGTGACTTGAGGCCATATCTCTGGTATGTAGTTGTGTGTATTTGATTCATTCAGATGATCTGCATTGATAGGCTCACTTGAAAATTGATGTTTTAAAGTCTGATGCATGAAACAGGCTTGTACTGCAAAATAAAGAAATAAATCACTTGAATAACTGGATTATATATACCTCTTATTTGTTGAGCACTTTCTCCTCCACTTCGTGTGTGTGTGTGTGTGTGTGTGTGTGTGTGTGTGTGTGTGTGTGTGTGTGTGTGCGCGCGCGTGCGTGTGCGTGTGCGTGTGACATGTGTGTGTGAAAAGGTGTGTCAGATTTAGGGAGAGGATGGCGCC
>OMLC01043801.1:0-10567 GCA_900302585.1 Regalecus glesne
GAAATGTTTCCTCAGCATTTAACCTGTCCTATCAAATAAGAGAAGTGAAGGGGAAGGCATAGCTCAGTGGGTAGAGCGGTCGTCTGGCGATCAGAAGGTTGCAGGTTCGATCCCCGGTCCTGCATACAGCATGTCGAGGTGTCCTTGAGCAAGACACTTAACCCCTAACTGCTCCCCGAGCGCCATATGTTGGCAGCTCACTGCTCCTATACAATAGGTTGGGTCAAAAATGCAGAGAAATCCAAATTTCCCCTTGTGGGACTGATAAGGGAATCCTTCTTCTTCTTCTGAACAGCTGCAGAGCCTGCGGGTTCAATGTCTTGCTCAAGGACACATCAACACACATTCTGATGGAGGTGGGGATCAAACCACCTGATTACTAGATGACTTATTCTACCTCCTGAACAATGTTGCCCCCTTTGAAAAGTTGTTTTTTTTAAATTCCCCATGTACATGTAAGACCCCGGAGCCACAGTAGATCAGTGGTATATTGCACGCTTTGAGAACTGACAAGTCAGAGGCAGCCAGTTCAAACCCACCGCAGGATGTCAGGAAGGGCATTTAGCTTTAATCCTTCCAGTTACATCTAAATCCGTGTCCACCCCCTCAATGTGGGGACTCATCGTGACACATAAAACAGACCCCTCTCATGTATATAAGACCCTACATGATTGCTTTAAGCACTGTTTGATCAGAATAAACAGGCTTCGTAAACAGCACTGGAACAGGGATAATGCCATCCAGTGAAATTTTTGCACTTAGACCAGCTTCTACTTTTTGGGGGATTGGAGTTGTTCCCAAATTAATCATTAGCCTAGCAACAAAAACAGCAGAAACAGTGTAGGATGGAGAGGCAGCAGCTGATGATCAAAGCCTTGTCGTGGGTTGGGTTTTTGGCTCAAAGTGGGAGGACCTAACCACTGACAGTGCTGGAAGAGACGAGCTTGGGCTGAAATTCATGGTTCCATTTTTTTTTTTTGCTTCATATGACCTTTCAAAACAGCTCATAAAAAGTGTGTTAGCATCTCCCGTTTCATATGCATCCCACTCATGAGCAGAAATACTATGAGGCGAATAAAAGGCTCTATAATCTCTATAGGTGCATCTTGCTTGTTATACAATGTGACCCCGGTGCAGTTTATCACGGTCTCCCACCTGCAGCCCAGAAAACTGCTGAGTGACCTTTGACCTCAAAATGCTAGCGCTCTACGAGGAAGCTTAACAACTGGCGTGCTTAAATAGATGCACACACATGTGAGCAGACAACCCTCCACACAAACAGACCTAGTCATGTCATAAAGTAGTTCAGTGTTTAGGGAGCAAATCCTGTGCTTCAAAGTCCAATCTCCAGGCTGTGGAGGAGAGGGGCTAAACGCTGGAACACTAGAGCTGTGTCTGCATCACTACAGATGACTAACTCTGCCTTTTCCTCCACATCACCACATGGTGAGTGGTAAATTCATCAAGCAGCAGTGCAGACCTTTGCCACATTACCCTATACCTGGAATCTCAACAACTGATTACAACTGCAAAGCAGAAGCTGTCGAGGCCTGAGGGTAGTGTGTTGGCTCAACGCCCGGCTAAGTCTGAATATGATTTTTATCCTCCTGCCATCATCTCTTGGCAGACATATCACTGATGATGTGACTGGCAACATTCTCCTCTGCTGTTAAGCTGAATATGAAAACATTAGGAGGTGTGACACCACAGGTGATGAAGCTAAAACAGAGCCATGTTACATATCGATTGGAGGCTACTCGTATGGAGTCTACCCTGCTGAGCCAGTGTCTCTGGAAATTGAGTTCTGGACAATATTGAATAATGTTCAATAAACAAATACTTATTATTGGCTGCTACTGATTCAAGACATACTGTGCAAAACATATTGTCTATGAATGTATGAATATATAGGACATGAATGCATTCTTTTTGATTACAGGTACGGTAATGGGGCTGAAACAAACCTAAAATCTGCTTAAGCTGTAAGAGTTTTGACATGTTTACAAAAGAGAAATTGCATTTAAAGCAGAAAAAATATGAATTTTCTTTTCACATAACTAAGGAGCCTTTTCTTAATCGCCCATTCATTATGCTCCTTTGTATCTAAGTGCTGCCATGTATTTGACCTGCATATCTAGTGAATGTCTTTCATAACCCACTTTCAAACCCATCTCTTAAGCAGCAAATACACAGAAAATGTCTAGAGTCCGGTTATGGAAAAGTTTCCCAGCGGGGGAAGATTACAAATGCATTGCACCACTGGAAACCCATGCATAAAACTTACACTTGAACTGTGTAAGTGTCGTATCTGCAAAGCTGGATATATGCTGAGAGAGTGGGGCATTCAGAAGAAAAAATAAGATATAACTTTATTCATTTGTCATTGTACATAAATACAACAAAATGTGTTCTCTGCATCCAACCCATCCTATTGTATAGGAGCAGTGAGCAGTTACATCGCCTGGGGACCAACTCCAGTTCTTTTCCCTACTGCCATAGTCAGGGACACAGGCGGGAATATAGAAAATGATCAAAGGAGACACGCATGTTAGAGTTAATACTCCTTTCTGTGCCCCTGAGCAAGGCAATGGGAAAAATATCTGGAATTTTTCCCTGGGTGCTGTAGCTGCTCATTACTCCTGTATAATTGGATGGGTTACATACAGAAGACAAACTTCACTGTGAGACTACAGCTCATTATAAAAATACAAAGACAAAATAAAGTACCATTCTTTGTTAACCGTCATTACATGTACTTTAAATGGTGGGGAGAAACAGGAACATACCCACGTAGGGACGGGAAGAACGTGCAAACTCTACACAAAAAAAACCAGGGACAGCCTCGGATTCAAACCCAGCACCTACTTGCTGTGAGGCAACAGTACTAGCCATTGGACCATTGTTCTGTAAAGGGACTGTTAGGACTTGAATCCAGCATCTCCTGTTTACTAGACAGGCACTGCACCCAACTAGGCTACAGTGCCTGATATCTAAGTATAACTGGACATCAAAATGGCATATGCCCAAATGAGCAGTATTGCTTTACAAAGACAAATTAGACATAAATAGCCCGAAAAAAGGAAGGGAAGGATGGGAAAAAAATTGTACTATTTTGTCTCTCATCCTATGTTATGTGCGCACGTCATGTCAGCTCCTTACCCGCCAACTACTGACTTGGTTTTATATTGATGTCACATGACCAGAAATAGACTCCAGCTCGACCAATCAGCATTGGTATGTCATGCATTCAGCCCTAAGGACGAGCTGCTGAGATTCTTTTTTTAAATTAAGCATGATGTAGAATACCAGCTGGATTGCCGAAAACTGGAACGGCTTAGTCTAGGCTGTAAAGATTGCACAGAAGATTGTGAGGACTCTGATCTCAAACCTGGGTAGGGTGTATGTTAACCATCTAAATAGGAAGGCTAGCAACATAAGCAGGAACACAACCCACCCAGGTGACAGTCTATTTGTTGCCATTGGGGCGGAGACACAGGGCTATCAAAGGCTGAACTAACAGACTAAAGGACATCTTCTCCAGAGCTGTAGCCTCCATCATCCCATAACCTCCCATAAGTTGGGGACTGGGGTCTTTGACATGCCCTATTTGATGAAGAGGACACTGCCTCATTACAGTTATCTTGTCTTTTAACCTTATTTTTCTTTTCTTTATTATTGACCTTTTTATCTTATTTTTCTATTGCTGCTGGTTTTTGAATAACCAAATAAGCAAACATAATGCCTACAATGACAATAAAGTGTCTAAATCTCCATTTTGTAGGAGTCTATGACCGTTGTCTCTGCAAGACTTTAAGAAACCCTTTCTCTGCAAGGCTGTGCAGGAATTTAACAAACAGTCCAGGCCTGACTTGTACTATTGCGATGCTGTTCCGGACAAATAGTAATAAACTATATATGCCATTGCTTCCAGCACTCCTATGGTATTTTTTACGCGGTCTTTTCAAAGATGGGAACACTGTCATGCTATGTCAAATCACACACTGCTAGCTTTTGTTAAGTGTAAAACACCAAAACAAAGCCGAAGACAAATCTTCCTGACGCCGTATCATAGGATCTTTGTGTAAAAGCACCTCTAGAGGATACGCTCCTCACAAGACAGGCTATATCCAGTGGCCAGTGATTAGCGAGGCAGTGCATGCTATACTACTCGTGAAATGGCTGAGTGAGTGAAGTCCTGAGGTAGACTGACCAAATTAGGGTGTCGCAATGTTGAGGATGGTTACTAGGGTGTCCCAGCAGAGTGTATATACAGTGTGCTCTTATGAAGGGGTGCTATCCTGCACAGAGAAATTTCCTGGATTATGAGGAAGCGGTGCAGGAGACAGAGACCAAACTGTCTATTTACATGTTTCGAGGCACTCGAGGTGGTCGTCAAGCTAGTCGCCAACATGTATGGAGCTCAGATCTGCTCTGTACCTCCATGGCTTTTTTAGGTCATAGTGAGGGGGAGAAAGTTAAATCCTTCTGTTCACCTGGCAATCTTTTCTGTTCAGGTGCTGAAATGAAATTCACTCGATTAGGAAAAAAAGATGCCCTGATGATAGAATTTCCGATAATAAGCTCTGTAACTTGACAGAAAATTACATGGAGTTTAATAAGCAGAGGGGGGGAATACTGAGAATTGATCGACCACCTGAAAGTGATTAACCTCAAAACTACGTGGTAAGCTCATTTTTGAAAGATACCATTTGCAGAGAGAGTGGGCGGAGGGGCAGTATAGCTCAGGAGGTAGGACGGTCATCTAGTAGTCCGAATAAGTGGCTCAATCCCCAGCCACTGAGGAAAGTATGCAAAAGTGTCCCAGAGCCCGACAATGAATCCCTAACTTTTCTAGGCTTGCAATGAAATGGCGACCTGTCCATGGTGGTGGGATAGGCTCCAAAATGACTCTACGACCCGAATTTGGATAAACGGTTGACGATGGATGGACGGACCCTTTGGAGGGATAGAGTGAAAACACATAGTCAAACCAGGCATCTACTCAGTACCCACATGTACCACTGAGGTCATTGACAGCTAAGTATCTTACAGAGGCCTTTTTTACACGAGCCAAAGATACGTATGTGGTGTTTTCCCTCCTGCGGACCTTTTTTAAATGCCTCCAGCTGTCTTCCATTTGCATTCTTGTCTCTCAAACCATCATGGGATTCCTACACCGACAAAAGGAGCCTTTTCTCAATCAATATCACCACACTGCACTGTACAAGCTACAGTAACTCAGTGGTAAAGTATGCACTCTGGGAACGGACGAATCAGAGGCAGCAAGTTCAAACCCACCACAGGGCATCAGGAAGGGCGTCTGGCCTTAATCCCCCAAGCTCCATCTAAATCAGTGTTGCGATTAATCCATCCATTCATCCATTGTCAACCAATTATCCAAAGTTGGGTCGCGGGGGAACCGGAGCCTATCTCCGTTCCCATTGGGTGAAAGGCAGGGACACACCCTCGAAGGGTCACCAGTCCATCACAGGGCAGAGCAGTTAGGGAAACAGTGTCTTGCTCAAGGACACTTTGACGCGCTACTCTGGAGGCACAGGGATCGAACCTGCAATCTTCCAACTGCCCTGGGACTTATCATGACAGGTAAAATGGACTCCTCACCATACTTGGCAGAGTCATCATGCTCAGAGGATTCAGATCACCTGTCTTGAGGTTATCTGCTTGTACAGTGATGCAAAGTAACACGCAACACACACACACACACAGACTAACATGGAAATGCGTGAACGTGCTCCAACTACCAAGTGGACAGAAGTATTATTCTAACTGCGTTTAGCAACTGAGGGTGAGTTTTGCATCTGATCAACGTGTGTGATGTCTTCATGACTAAGATTCTACGAAGAGTTCACTGAGAGAGTCGAGGTGCTTTCTTCTGTAGGGCATTGACATGACACAACCATCTATGTGTTCATATCAAAAGGTATCACTCATCAGTCTTTTTTAGATTAATTGCTGACTTGTACTCATGAACTAGGTCATCAACAGGAAACTGTCAGTGTCAGAATGAACATCCTGCCTCACAGTGACCTTGATGAAAACACTGGTGAAAGTTGAGCCGAAGGTTAGGGTGGCTCGATAAGTGAAGCCGCTTCCTTTGAACCTTTGTTCATCCCAAACTATTCCCGTAATGGTGCGTTTTTTTCTTGAGAAAATACCTGTAACTGAAATACATGGAAATGGGAAATGACCACATTAAACTCCAAGACCACAGCCATCATTAGATTGTGCGAGGTGAATAGTATGTCATGTGTTTATTTGACCAGTGAACCGAACCCTATTCACATATGAGGAAAAAGAAATACAAGCTTTAACCGACACAAAACACAAGCGTGTGTGTGTGTGTGTGTGTGTTGAGGTTGAACATGAACGTTGGTTATGTGTAATGCAGCATAGACAAGGCTGCACTCTTGCTGTGTGAGAGAGGCAGGTGAAACAACAAGAGCGGAGTGTTGATTTGCTGAGTGAGGGACGGTACACTGGGCTGTATGTGGATGAACCGGAGACTTCTCAGCAGCCTCCTTGCTGACTCAGAGCACGTAGGAGAAAGATGCTATCTTCTCCGAGCTCTGCTTCACCATGTTATCAGATAGGAAGTCTGCTCATGTGGCGGTGTTCTGCTCAGTACATCTTGCAGACAAAATATTTATGTCAGGTAGGTCCCCTTTGTGCCGCCAAACTGGGACACCACAAGACCTCTGTAGGTGTCCCCTGGAATCTGGCACCAAGATGTTAGCCGTAGACTGTAAGCTTTACACGGCGGTCCGTGGTAGCTCAGTGGTAGCTTCAGGAAAGGATGAGCCAGCTATTGGGGGCTCGAGCCCCCCACAAGGCATCAGGAGGGGCATCTGGCCTCAATCTCCCATGCTCCTCGTAGGTCTGTGTCTATCCTCAGAACATGGGGACCAAATGTGACATGTGATGACGGACTTGTATTTCAGTCAGCCTTAAACTAATTCATCCAGTAATCTGTAGCTGGGAGAAGAGATATCTGGTGGAGGCCTTTTTGCTGGCCCAGTTTGAGGTAGTGGTGTATTTTGCAGAGATGACATTAAAAACTGCAAATAAACTGTATAACGTAGTCAAAAATACAGGTCAACAATAATCATGAGTGGGATTAAAAAATGTGAAAGAAAAGGTAATTTCTGCTTTGCAGTATATATTCCTTTCGGATGAGCAAACTCCAGCTGAAGGAACTGAAAGTGACTTTAAATAAGAAATTCTTACAAATGCAAAAATAATTTTTTGACAGAAAAAAGTACATTTCAAGTTGAATTTAAGATTGATGTTTAATTGGGGGGCAGCATTGCTCAGGAGGTAGGGCAGTCGTTTAGTAATTCGAAGATTGATGGTTCGATCCTAGGTTCCTTCAGAAAGCATGCAAAAGTGTCCTTGAGCAAGACATTGAACCCCTAATTGCTTGGCACAACAGATGAAAACTAGCCTGATGGCTACATTTGGCATATTTACATTCTAAATGTTCATTAATAATTACGCGTCTCTTCAACATTGTGTGGAGTTCCGGGGTAGTGCCCCAGGAGTGCCAGACAGGGGTGGTGGTCCCAGTGGTAAAAAAAGGGGGACCAGAGGGTGTGTGCTAATTACAGGTGCACCATGTCACCTATCCTGTTTGTGATCTTCATGGACAGAATCTCAAGGTGTAATCATGGAAGAGAGGGGTTGCAGTTCGGTGGACTTAGGATTGCATCACTGCGTTTTGCAGATGATGTGGTTCTGATGAAATCATCGGTCTCTGACCTCCAACACTCACTGGATCGGTTCACAGCTGAGTGTGAAGCAGCTGGAATGAAGATCAGTACCTCTAAATCTGAGACCATGGTTCTGAGCAGGAAACCAGAGGTTTGTCCAATCAGAGTAGGGAATGAGTCCTTACCCCAAGTGAGGGAGTTCCAAGTATCTCGTGGTCTTGTTCTCAAGTGAGGGGAGAATGGAGCATGAGTTGGACCGGAGAATTGGAGCTGCTGGAGCGGTATTGTGCTCCCTTTACCAAACCATCGTTACCAAGAGAGAGCTGAGCCAGAAGGCAAAACTCTCAATCTATCATCACTGTTTGTTCCTACTCTCACTTATGGCCATGAAAGCTGGGTCATGACAGAAAGAACAAGATTGCAGATAAAAGCATCTGAAATGAGTTTTCTTAGGAGGGTGTCTGGTTTCTCCCTTAGAGACAGGGTGAGAAGTTCCGACATCTGCGAGGGACCCGGAGTAGAGCTGCTGCTCCTCCGAGTAGAAAGGGGCCAGTTGAGATAGTTCCACATCTAATAAGGATGCCACCTGGCCACCTGCCTAATGAGGTGTCCCAAGAATGTCCAGCTGGGAGGAGGCCACGTGTTAGATCGGGAATCAGGTGGAGGGATTATATCGCCACACTGGCCTGGGAATGCCTTGAGATCCCCCAGTCAAAGCTAGTTGATGTGCCAAAGGAAAGGAAAGCTTGGAAATCCTGGCTGAAATCTGCTTCACCCCCCCCCCCACCTGGCCCTGGATAAAAGGTTGACTATGGATGGATGGATGGATGTTCATTAATATGCACCTTCCCCATTAAGTAGATTATTATTATTATTATCGTCATTATCGTCATCACCACCATCATCATCATTATATAAGACACTTGCCTTTTTCTCTAAGCCAATCTCTCAATTATAGATCCGTGCCTGTAGTTAGAAAGGTTGATGAAGGGCTTCAAGAGGATTTTGTTTGTTCATAATTTCCAGACTAAAAATAATCAATTTTCCACAAGCTTTGTGGTATTTTACACCCCCCCAAACACACACACACACACACACACAAATACCTTTGTGATTCAATATTGTTGGACACTTAACAAATAAGAGGTAAGTACCATCCAACAACCAACGACAACATCATTAATTGTCAGTGGCCATTGTGATTTGCCAGCTGCAAACTACTTCAGTACAGAGGGATGTTTTCCCCCCCCACATTGTTCTGGACAGTTAGAAAAAACAATCAAATTGTGACATTCACATCCTTTAGAGGTGTATTATGAAAGATGCAGAGAAAAGGCCTTCAACAAAACAGACGTCATTCAAATGAAAGGTCACTCAACAACAGCACAATTACATTTGCAGCGGAAGTTACAAGCCCATTTGCGGATATTTGGCCAAATTTCAGTGAATGACATCGCTCCTGGTCAAGAAAGGTACAGCGCTCATCCTTTGTTAATCTGACTCACTGTAATCCCGACGAACCTGTTGTTGACAGATCGATGTTATCTATATGAGAGTTCTCACCTTTGATTGAGTCGAATCTCCTAGGAAACCTCCTTCTCCTTCAGTGCTCCCAGAATGGCCAAAATTGGACATGGTTTGACTCCCAATGAAAAAGCTGTATCCTGTCTGTCATGACACTAATGACTGCAAACTAGAAAAAGAAAACTTGGAAAATACCCTCCCAAAGGATGAGCTCCACCACACTCCCATGCTTTGTTAGTGTGGATTCAACACAAACCCATCTGCCTGGATGCCTTTAATGCTGGCTGATGGGAATCACAGGCCGTTTACTTGGAAGTGGAGTGGAACTAATGAGCATGGGTAATTACACCTGTATATTCAACACTCTCTCGTCTGGCTGTAGCCAAGGCCATTAGTAGCCACTTGGCTGTGAAGCCTCTTCTGCCCAGTAGTCAGGGACTAAGACCCTATTAAGTCCTATTATGAAGGCTCCTCAAGGGGGGGCTGTGGTAGTTCAGTGGCAGAGCGTGTACTTCAGCAACTGATGAGCCAGTTGTTTCAGGTTCGAAACCACTGTGGGGTGTCAGGAAGGGCATCCAGCCTTAATCCCCCAAAGGCCATCTACATCCATGCCCACCCCCACAACGTCTTCCTGCCTCTGGGGTGGGGGGGCTGATGTTTCACCCGTTAGATTGCCGTTTTATGTCAAAGCTATTACTGCTCCACACCTGATTGAAGTGGGGATAAATTTGCTGAGACACACAGACAGAGGGACCTATTGTTTTCAGAGTTTCAATACTTTCTTCTGTTGTAATTCATCCTGAAACAAGCAACCAGACCCAAAACGATTTTGCTTCTGGCTTGGTGATGTGTCATTTCTTTGAAAATGGAAATTTCTCTTTGGGGCAGATATGATTAACCGATTTCTCGCCTCAGTTTCATTTTTCAGCCCTTAAATTAATGTGTATTCTGAATATTTGCTGCATGCAGCACATTTTCTATGAGCTTATAGTGCCCCCCCCCAACACACGCACACACACAAAACCACCCTAGTGCTAAGACCATAAGCCCACAACAGGAAATGCAAAGTGTGTGTGCCGATGTTTCAGAATCTCGTTACCTTCACTCACAAAACTGTAAAAGCAGCCATCGGGAACAGTTCCATCTAGTTCACGTGAGGGTCAAGTCGCCTTCCAAAGTGGGACATGCAAAGCTACCAGTGGATTTTTGACATAGCTACTTTTCCTATATATGTAAGTAAATCATTTACCTAATCAACTGTTTCTGAGTGTTTGTGATACAACAAGGCTATTTGACCAATTGGCCTTATTAGTAAG
>OMLC01043802.1:0-10779 GCA_900302585.1 Regalecus glesne
GGTGACATACATCTGTGGAAAAAACCATGAAGAAGATGAACTGTCAAACTGGAAATGGAGCCACAACATCATGCATCCAGGAAACGAGAAGAAATAGTAGAACTTCACCCAAAGAGTTATGTTAACCACCACGAGCCAAGCTGCTGCCATAGAAACTAGGAAACATAAACCTGAGCCTAATGTAAAACAAGGGAAACCAAGAGCTAGAGGAGGAGATAGAGAAAGTCCTGGTTGACGTTCAACCACTCTAAGAAGTTCTCTAATTTCAGCCTCAGGTATCCTCTAGACCAGGAATGGGCAAAGTGGTTCAGAAAGGGCCGGTCTGAGTGCAGGTCTTTTTTCCAACCAAGTACTCAGACACCTGCCTCTATTAGTCAACCGATTTTCTTTGCTTAAGGACCTTGATAAGTAGACTCATGAGTGCAAGTGCTTAGTTGGAACAAAGACCTGGACCCACACTGGCCCTTTCTGGATCACTTTGCCGATCCCTGCTCAAGACCATATCCTGGTGAGGAAGACTAAGGAATTGTCTAAATAAATCTCTGTAAATAAAGACTGCATGTAGGTGTCAATGCAAGTCAAGTGAAAAGTCAAGCAAAGTCAAACTTAAGATGATAGATTCCTAAGACATGATTACATCTGTCATCATGCCTCACCTAAACTCTGATTATCCATGCTAATGATGAACGTCTACCTCCCCCCATTTCTTATACAAGTGCATAGGATTCGTAAATGCTATATTTAGATTTCATTAAGATATAAAACCAACATGGGATGACGTCACATACCTGCTCTCCTGGATTCTTTGGAGTGTACACCAATCTGGTTCTAAAGCCCCCCTGCTGACAGCAATTCCTCTTGGAATGTCCCCGAACAACTTGTGACTGTTACTCTGGGACAATTATGGCAGAGGGAAAAATTTGCAGATTTACAAATGAAGATGATGCAATTGAAGATGATGCAACATTCCACAAAAAATTGTCTCGACAGATTTACTAGGCAATAGCGAATGATGCAAGTCTGTATCATTTGAACACAATTTCATGATATCTTTGGTCATGAAAATAATTAGCAACACTACTAAATAGGCTAATTTATATACTTTGAACAGCTAACAGATCTTTGCTAGCTGCTAGCTATTGGACAGGTCAAGTCAGGTTCAATGCTCGCTCGGATGCCAGCTGAGCGCCCATCACTGGTGATTCCTGTGTGTCCTCGATGCATCCATCATAGGCCCCTTGGCATTACTTTGGGTTGGGGGTCTATGGAGGTTTTAATACCCTCCCTAAAGAATTATTGTTCTATGCGTAAAAGCGCATCACCAAGCCTGTTAAAGTGTTCAGACATCTTGCCTTGTGAGCAAACCTTGTACGGTTCATTTATACGCATGAAGTTTTATCACCAGGCTGGTTAAAATGCCTCGACATCTTGACTTCCAAACCATCACAGTTGGGTTCACTTTGTAAGCAGAAAACCTCATCAACAAGTGTTTTAACATGGCAGGATTTCATGGCATGTTAACAAAGGCTAGCTAAATCCATTGTATGTATAAAACTGCATCAAGCTGGATAAAATAAACCCAACAGCCCAGATTTCTTTACATTTCTGTACATGTTTTTTTTATAGAAGAGGGCATCACCATGAACCACCATTTTGCCTTGTAAAGAATCTTTGTTCTATTTGTTTTGCATATGTAACAGTGCATCAACAGGCATGTCAACATGCTCCGATCTCCTGCCTTGGTATCAACTGTGAAAGCAGCCTAGCATAACAATTTAACATGCTCAGACATCCTTGTAAACAAGCCCAGTATGGTTTATTTTTTTGGTCATTAAAAAGCGTGTTACCAAGCAGGTTAAAATACTGTAAGACCATGCCTAGGAAAGACCCTAGGAAAACATGTCTCATGGGGCCCCTGGTCCTCGGTCAGAGCTCGGGACCCAGGGCCCTGGTAAGACCATGCATGAAGTTAGCGATGCTCACCACAATTTTTATTTTTTTTTAAAAATTGGGTGAATTATTCAGTTCATACATGTTGACCCCCAGTTCCTCCAAAAAGCATGTAAAGGTGTCCTTGAGCAAGACACTGAACCTCTAACTGCTCAAGTCATGGGATGGAATGGTGGAAATGTCCAGGGTGTTTCCCTACCTTTCACCCAATGAGCACTGGGATAAACTCCAACATAACTCAGGGACCCAACATCGGATACGTGGCTGATGATGGATGGATGGATGGATGCATGTCAGTCGGTTGCCCTTGGGAAGGGCGGGGCCAGTTTCAGTAGAAACTGGTGAAAGAACAAAAAAACAACAACACCTGGCTCTGTCAGAATTCAATGATCTGCACCTGTCACATGTGTTATTTTGCTAATAGGCACAGATTAGAAGAAGCCCCAGCTCTTAAATATGCAATTCAAGCCACAAATGACTGCCCACGTATATCCTTACACATACATCAATGCAAACCTTTGTTCTAATTCACCTCATGAGGTATTGTGTGTGACTTGTGTCCTCCCCCTCAGCTAGACAAGTTGGTGGAGAAGCAGCGAGAGACACACTGGCGGATGCTGGAGCAGCTGCTGATGGTGGAGCAGTCCCACAAGCAGACTCTGTGCAAGCTGGAGGATGAAAAGAGGAACCATGGAGAGTTCATGAGGAAGAGTGACGAGTTCACCAACCTGCTGGAGCAGGAGCGGGAGAGGTCAGTAGGTCACCCCATACAGATGTGAACTCTGTTGTTCACATCACATCGGGCCTTGTTGTTGTAAAAGCTGCCAAACCTTTTCTGCAGAACTTCAGTTTATATAAAGAGATGGAGAATCTGGGTATCTCAATGCCTGTGGTGGACATGAGATGTTTCTAGACATGTAGGCATTTGAGACCACACGTATGGCAGTGTTCAACCAGCAAGGGCCTGATGGTGCCATTTATTTCATGGAAAAGTGGATACTAGCATATTTAAGTAGAAAATACATCCATGCTTAATGATTTGCCATCAAATACACCACATTTCTTTCATTTCTGTTTCATCATACTGCAGCTAGAGCATTTCACACACGTGTACTTATACAACCGGAGTGACAACAAACATCTTAAGTCTTGAAACTGCGTCTTTAAATCATGTCATTTATGCAAGAGGAGGAAAGAATAAAATGCAATGAATGCAATAAAACATGATTAACAGATAAGGTTTTATGGATTCTAATCCAATGATAACCATCATTTTGCATCGAGGATGGATGGCTGTAACTGAGATGGAGCGACGTAGTGCAGCATCTTCTCCTTTTGGCTTGTTCCCCGTTTCTTATACCCTCGCCTACCGAGTCTATACACCCCGGTTGGGTTCCAGTTTCACATGAGTATGCCCTGAACATGCTGGTTGACGATAACCAGAGATTAGTTTGGATTAGAGTTCCAAATTTTACTCATTTTTCGTAATTGCATTGTGTGAATGCAAAGACCTCTGAGGCTAGCCATGATCTAGGGCTGAGCAAACAAACTCGACTTGACACGGTGTAAAGTGAGATGGCCTCGGAGGGGAGTGATGTTGAAAACGCTGGCACTGATGAGGCTAAGACCACACGAGACATAAGGTGGAAACAAGGCTGACTGATGTTTTCTGTGAACGTCATGTGGAGCACTCATTGGACAGTGTAGTTTACCGCTTCCTGAGCGCTATCATGTATCAAACGCACCCACACACAAACACCAACAATCCAACAACACAAGCTCATACGTGCTTGTGCAGATGTTACACGTGCGGGGTCATATAGTATGTAAACAGACATACACATGTGTGTACACAGAGATAAGGAGTGTGCGCAGTATGAGGCACACGTATACGACAGCGTTACATCCAGTTCGGGCTAGTAGCGTGCACACATGCATACTCAGCACATGATTTCATGGGGGAAACACATCTGGACATCAGCCTGTGACCCGAGCGGGACAACCACACCACTGGACTTTAACTTTACCCCTGTGTTGGAGTTGGATCAGGGGGTGGTGTGACGAAGGTCTGCATTTTGTCACCGAGTGTGTTGGGGAGGAAAGCTTGCCATGAAAAATATCCCCCTGTCGAGGGACGCGCTTAATTAGGGTGAGAAAAGGGGAAAGGCTCACACAACCAAGTGGAGCGCAAAAAGGGGAAAGCATAAAAGCCCCGGGAAGGCTTTCTCCACAACATGTTGGATTATAGCTGAAGTGGTTCATGAAAGCTGTTGCTTGGGTTTCAACATGGAAAGCAAATATTCAGATTTCAGCTTGAGATAGCTCCGTGGATGGCTGTCGCCTCACGGTAAGAAGGCCCCGGGTTTGAATCGCATCCCAGGTCCTTTCTGTGGAGTTTGCGTGTTTCTCTCCGTGTTTGTGTGGGATTCCCCCCGCCATCAAAAAGACATGCATGTCAGGGTTAATACTCCTGCCTGTGCCCCTGAGCAAGGCAGTAGGAAAAAGAACTGGAGTTGCTCAAGGACGTTGCAGCTGCTCACTGCTCCTATAGGATGGGTTAAAGGATACATGTTGTCATACGTGCGTAACAACGACAAATGAGTAAAGCTTCTTCTACATGGCGGTTTCAACATCTGCCTTTGTCATTTGTCTCTGGCTCTGAAACACAGCCTTGTTTGCATAGCTGAGGACTGTGTTACAGTCCTGCAGTAGATGTGCACCATGGGTGTGTGTGTGTGTGCGTCTGAGATGTGTCGGTGGGAGTGCTGAAGAGTTGTGGAGTAAAATCTGCGCGTTTCCAGAGGTGTCCTCTTACCTCATTCCTTCCTCGAGTTGTTAGTTCAGACAATCCTCACAAGAGACATTAGACTTTTCGCTGCCGCCATCCGGATAATTATGAGTTATGCTATATCGCTGTTTGCTCTCTGTTAAGAGCGAGTGGGCACGTGGGATTTCAACAGCATTAAGAGTGCTCCGTTTTGGTTCATAGACATCCCTCAGAAGAGGATTTATGGTTGAGGGTGGGTTTCATAGGTCGTCTTGTCTGAGCAAAACAGAATAATGAGAAAAATGAGATTTATGTATTTGTTATTGTTCATACATACATACACACAAGGGGACAGCGGTAGCTCAGTGGAAGAGCCCATGTTGCAGGAACTGACAAGCCAGAAGTTGCGGGTTCGACCCCACCGTGAGGCATCAGGAAGAGCATCCGGCCCTAATCTCCCGAGCTCCATCTAAGTCTGTGTCCACCCCCAAAACAGGGGGACTAACAATGACACATAGAACAGACCTCTCAATGTATAGGAGCAATGAGCAGCAGCAGAACCTGGGGAGCAGCAAGGGGGGTTTGCCGTTTTTCTCAAGGACCCTTCGACACACTTTCTGCAGGGGGCCACGGATCTAACCACGAATCTCACGATAACTAGAAGACCACTCAACCTCCTGAGCCGCCACCCCGAGCCTGCTAAATGATGTTTTCTGCAGGTTGTGCATCTACAGCTTGCTTCACAGCAAGAAGGTCCTGAGTTCCTGTCCCAGGTCCTTTCTTTGTGGAGTTTGCATGTTCTCCCTATGTCTGCCTCGGTTTCCTCCCACCACCAAAAAGACATGCATGTTAGGGTCAATATTCCTGCCTGTGCCCCTGAGCAAGGCAGCAAAAATATTCTTCTACGATGTTCAATGCTAAGCATAGCAAATGAAGCAACATGAGACACCGTTTGCATATGAGAAAGGCCTCTTTTCTGTCCCATCCCGAGTCTTGCAGCGCGTTAGTCCACTGACCCTGTGTAAAACACAGAGGCATGCATGTCATCATGATCGCGTCAAGCAACAGGAAACAGAAAATCCCCGAGCATCTTAAGTAAACTCCGTTTTCAATCCACACCCGAGCAACAAGCTCAGAGTTTGTTCAACAGCTTCTGTTCTGCACGGCGCTCCTTCCAAAACATTATCTCAGACGGCGGGGGTATCTACAGGCCCAATGAGCTCTGCTCTCACAGAGGAAAACCCACTTATCGCTTGTTTCGCTGCAACCCAAAACAGCTTCCCGCTCAAGTAAGCCACCGTGCTCAGCGGGTTCGAGACGCCATGCGGACAGCAGGTTTTAATTTCACACTTGTTAATCTGTCGTTGTATGATACATTGTAGCTCGATGTAATCATTTCCTTTTCTCTGGCCTTGGCAAATGGGAACAAGTGATTACATCCCAGGGTTATGTGTAGAGAAGAGTTGGGAAATTGACACCAGCTTTCTCGCTCTCTCTCTTCCCTTTCCGCCTCTATGACACGGTGCATACACAGATGTCATAAACTTGTAAACTCCCAGTCCCGTATTGACTTTCTCTTATTCTGACCTTTGTTTGTGTAGCAGACGTCCTCTGGCTCTTGAGCACCCCCCTCCCTGGATGCCCTGAGGAGCATGTTAGCCCGGCTAGGGGGTTGGGGATGCAACCGGTTCCCCTCTGATTAATTGGCGATCCGTGAGTGATGACTTCATTGCACACCGGGTACAGTGGGAGCAGCAGGTGTGTGAGAGCAATAGCGGCGCTCTAACCATCAACAGATGCCGTTCAAGACGTGTCTTCCATGCATAGATGCAGATAACCAGCGACTCTTGCGCGGGCCCGGTCCTCATGCATGTTGCAGGGAACTGCAGGGCAGAGCGGATTTCATAACCTTCTTTCTGCATGCTTTGGCTTCATGCGTGGCACAACTCAGTGCGATCCTTTAATCCTTATTTGCGTTCGGATCACACTGGTCGACTTCCACGTCTGCAATTCAACTCATAGTGGCCAGCGGTGTGTTCAGCCCTCAGCGTATGATGATGCAAGGATCCAGTTAAAAGTTCAAGCCCGTTAAGTCATTTTCTAATTGCATGTGTTGCTATGATTTGTGGCTATGTTACAGACCATGGGATGGGGGCCGTGCATCAGCGTCATAAAACTTAATGATTGTGATGCAACTTGGAAGCTTTATAGTTTACAGCTGGTACCTTGACAGACTCCATGGGGCGGCATAGCTGAGGAGGTAGGGTGGTTGTCTAGTAATCGGAAGGTTGCTGGTTCGATCCCCAGCAGAAAGCTTGTCGAAGCATCCTCGGGCTGATGACGCTGTAACCCTCACTGCTCCCCAGGGCGGTGTGGCTGCTCACTGCTCCTGTGAAAGAGGATGGATTAAATGTCATTGAGAGTACAATGAAAAACAAATAAAGCTTCTTCTTACATGTGGGAATGGAGGCAAGTGATAGTAAATAACCATCATATGATGCAAAATATTGACGTAACTGAGCAGGGGTGGCACGGCTCTGGAGGTAGAGCAACATCTGGCTTATTAGGTCCTGAATTGTGGTGCTACCGTGGTTCCAGAACAGGTGAAATGCAGAAGAATTTCACTGTAAGAACGACCAATAAAAACGTCTTTCCTCTCTTTTCACAAACGATGAAAGATCGAAAATGCAATCTTTCGGCTCAAAGCACGGTAGCCGTTACCCCAACACCACCGCATCACCTTTCTTCCTCCTCTCAGTGGTTTACAGGGAGCTTAGTGTATCTTCATGCCATCTGGTTGACTTAACTCAAGTGGTGGTGACGTCATCCATGTGCAGCAGATCTAGAACATTCCTTAGCGATGCTGTCATCGCTGCCAGAACCCCTATTATCCAGACCTGTCTCCGATTCCCTTTCTTCTTCTTTGAAAACAGAACAGGGTGTTTTGATTTTTTTTTCTCTCCTCCCGTCTCTACGACCTGAAATTCCTCAATATTAATGATCGGCATTCCTGCCTCCTTGGGTTCACCTCGGAGGCAGGTTGTGAACTTTGGAGGCAAAGCTCGTGCCACGTCGAGCACTAATGGCAGCGTGTTTTCGGAAGTTGTCAGGCAGCTGTTCTACTTTATATGTACATACACAGATCCCTGCTTGAGCTGGATCTGTCTTCACTTACACATGGTTAAGATGCTATCCACGCTATCAAAGCTGGTGGGACATACCTCATTCGTCAAGAGCTGCTAACAAATCTGTCAACTGGTTTTCTGCCCTTGGAGCAGAGGCAATTCGGCCTTGCAGGTCTTGGAGGAGCAGCACACCTGTATTCCTCCTGAAAGTGTTTTAGCCCTCCCATGCATACTGCACATTCCTCCTCAAAGCCACGCTAAAGACTGACGTGATGGATAAGAGGAGGTGCTACGTGATATGAGATATGTCAGGAGTATGAAAGGGAAGTTGATGGATAAGCTAGGTGGGCGGATGAGAAATTCCTTTTAGAACGGGACCCTTCATGCGGGCCAAACTTTGGTCGCTTGCTCGTTTCTTGATGGTTCAAAGTGCAGGTAGCTGTTATGTGTTTGAACCCTTCTTCAAAGTGGTTCCACGGCTGAGAGAGAGGTACCCCTCCATATGACGCCATTCAGATGTTGGAGTGCCTGTGCTATGTGGTCCCACCCGCGTGACCCCACGTTAAGGTCGAAAATCACACGAGTGTGGCAAATTCAGAAATCCATGTACGATATCCAGCTTCCACTTTCATGCCCTTTCACAGCACACTCTGAGTCACCTCCAAACACGTCAGAGAACCGCCTGGATTCAGTCCTGGGTGACGTGCTGGCAGGGATCCAGCTCAGCGCCTTTGTCGCATATCATCGCCTCTCCCTCTCTTTCCGATATTTCTATATCTATCTCCTCCTCCTTCATAATGAAGGCCAACTCTCTCTCTCCCCATCTCTCTCTCTCATGGTTCAGGTCCACTCATCCTTTTAGATGGATGGCTCACTGGAAATCAATACGAGGTTATTCCGAGTGATGGATGGCATATACATACTAAGTCAATGGTGTTAACTATTTACCATTAGTGTAGATGTTTCTTTCTGTGTCTACAGCTGCTGGCCAGTTATTTAAGGTGGACATTTTAGGTTTGCAAATCACAGAATATGCCTCTGATAAAGTTCTGGTGGAATATGACTTGAAATCCGAGAGGGTTTTCCAGGTGATGGAATAATCATTGTTTCTGGGGCCGCGGTAGCTAAGCGATGGGATTTGTCATTGCTCTCAATGAAAAAATAAAATAGTAATTGGGTGAGTGAAGCAGAGCTGGCAGGCTTGTGGTTCCACCAATACTTTCAAATAGAAGAATAGTGTCCTAAGTAGTTTTTATATTTGGCCAACAGAAGCTTTACAAATTACGAGATAAACATTTCCTCTCCTTGCACCATCCTGAAAACATTAGATTTAATGATTTATGACTGACTTTGCATCTCACAGGCATGCACTTCCACATGGGAATCCAGACAGCAGTCACTGAGTCAATCACACAATGTTGAGGATAGCGTTGGAAAAAATGATTCTAGTCTGACCTAACTCTGTAAGGTCAAAACATTCTGGCCAGAGAGAGCAGAATGTTCTATTCTTCCCAGACCCGGGAGGATCTTTAAAAATCTTACCATTGTCATGTTAAATAGACTTTTCCTCCCCCTTTTGCGCACTCTCTGTCCTCAGCAGTTGACAGGTCGTGTTATGGTGCCTGCGTAGCCTTTCCTAGTTGCTTTGCTTATATGGAGATTCCTTCAATGAAAGGAATTTTACTTTTTTTCAAAGATTATTATTTTTGGCATTTTTCACTTTTACTTGCTAGGATAGTCGAGAGAGAGACGGGAGGGATGACAGATTCAAACCTGGGCTACTGCTACTGTGTGGATCAGTTGTTCTTGTATGATATTGATCCTTGTTGGGTTTTTTGGTAGATCCACCCATCAATCCATACAACGACTTATCTGAAGTCGGGTCCCAGGGTCATACTTTGGAAGCTTAACCAGCTCAGAAATATTTCCACCTAAAAGACAAAACCTTCAAGAACGTATGGGGAGACGATGTCCATCACCACGTAAATGCACTGCGTATTTAACAAGGCCCCTCGGCAGACTGTGCCATCTGACTTTGCAGAAGTCGACACCGGTGTCTGCTGACTTCATGGTGAAAGTAGCGAGCTTGTGACGGACTGCTGACAGCTCTGACCTAAATACTACTGCGGAAAAGCTTGACTGAATGACTGATGTGCTCTGTGCCACTAAAAACAACATCTGAGGTCGCCTCAAAGCGAGATGCTTCAGCTCAATACAGCTTGAGATTAAGAGCCCAGAAGTGGGGTTGTTGGTTTTTTTCTAGTCGTTGGGTCTCTTTACGACTGAAGATAATGTCTTTAACAGAGAGCAACCTGTCACTGCTACCTTTTAAATAGGAAGGGCTGGAGGAACCTTTTCAGACGCACGCTATGCCCAAAAACAGCTCAAAATATGTACAACCAATACGGTGCATGGTCTTATCTTCAACCAACCCCGTGCTGCGGCTGTGCAGGCATGCATCCGGAGGTACACAAAATAAGCGCTCGTCGTATCAAAACAACCCTATTCTTACATGAGCACTCCTCCCCTAATAGAAGTGTATGAGGCTGTTGCAAAAGTCCTCCTCTACCTCGGTAAGCTGGATGGTAATTAGGCCTGGGGAGCCGTCGCTACATGGCGTAATGTTATTACATCCCACATGCAGAATGCAGAGATTAGACCTCAACAACCACAGGGCCCAAGACTCACAGCTCGTATTTTTCCAACCTTCTTCAGGCTCTTTTTCATCAAACGGAAAATACACCCCAAGTCTGAATTTACGTACGTGTGGTGTTTCTGCGGCCATCCGGCTGACACAGCGTGAGCGCGTACGGCTCCCTCTGCCATCAAAACAGAGGAGAGCTGAGATTTGACATGTGATGTCATCAGGAAAGTCCCCCCAAAAGCTGCTCAAATGAAGGTCTTACATGGATTTAATCTGAGGACCCTGACAACCCC
>OMLC01043803.1:0-12701 GCA_900302585.1 Regalecus glesne
CGATAGAAATTACTGAACTGTGACAGCGACAATGAGGAGTTACTATACGGGCTGTTTCTGAGAATGAAGTTGTATATTAGCAATGTCTACCAACCTTGATCTTGTGGACTTTAGAGACAGTTCTGTGTCCCTGGTTGGCTGCCATAGCGGGAACCTCGACCCACACTTGAGTTCCGTGTTTGTCATACTTGTTGCTCCAGTTCTCCATGGTCGAGCATTGTCTTCTAAAATCGGAGAACACATCTTGACTGGGTAAAACACTCAAACGCCTAGACATCTTTTACACCTTAGAGAGTGTACAAGTACTTGCTGGAACTTTCCTTTTCTCAATCTGGGCGACGTGTCAAACGGCGACAAAACTAATCCTGTGCTTGGCTTTCTCGACTTGCTTAGAGAATAGCTCCTCTAAAATGTGGAAAACGAGCTCCGTGTTTATATATCAGAATAGGTCACCAATCAGGTTCCGCAAGATGAATGTGCTGAATTCCTCCTGACCCATTCTTCAGCCTTACTTACTTACTAGAGCCCTCCTTTAATCTCCACTTCCGGGATATGCATACAGGTATGCGACGCGCAGGTGAACCGAGGAAGACAAATGTCCGTGAGGGACATCAACACGTCCCTACTGATGTACGTATGAGTGTAGATAGGACGAAACCTGCTTATAGTGACCTTCAATACGTGTTAAAGTTCCCGTCGTGTGACCCTGAACCTATAAAGAAGTGCCCATGGGAATCTGATCCTCGATGGATTCCTTATGAGGACACTAACACAAATCAGGAAAAGTGAAATTACAGACGGACCTGCCACCAGACGACACGGGCCTACATTTCCTGATCTAAGGTTCTGTTGGCTTATATGTTTTGAGGCATCGGCGTGATTAGTCCCACACATATATTCCTGGCTGCTCTGCACATGTAGGTGAATTTACCACATCAGTAAATGATGTGGCACTGAGGTCAGCCTCAGACCCTGCTCATGACATGTAAAAAATGACATCTACTTAAACACAGGCATGTTTTACATTTCAATATTTTATTGTGGAGAGCATGACGTGGCTGCACGGTATTTGGTCTAAGGATGTCTGTTGGATACTCTAAGAATTACTGATCCGGTATAGATTATATATATTTTCTTTTCATCTCCATGTCATTCTTGAACAAAGTAAAATCTGCCCAGGTATAGTGATTTAGGAGAATAAAACTACCTACAATAGCAGGTGAACTTAAACTCTCAATACTTGAGCCATATGATGGGGGGGGTGTCCAGGCTATGTTATGCTGAGGGGCATTTTCATAGAATACTGTGGGTTCACTTGACCCCTCAGAGGGAAGGCTCAGTGCAAATCAGAACCAAGTTATTCTGGATAATCATCTTCATCCCATTATGAAATATTTCAATCCCGATGTCAGTAGTCTCTTCCAGAATAGCAATGCCCCCATCTACAGGGCATGAGGGGTCACTGAATGGTTTGATGAAAATGAGCATGATGTAAATCATCTGCAATGGCCTTCACAGTCACCAGATTTCCACCCAGCTGAATGCTTATAAAAGATTTTGGACCAACATGTCAGAAAGCACTCTCCACCATCATCAAAAGGGAGGGAATATATTTTGGAAGAATATCCCTTAAGTAGAGTTCAGACACTTGTAGAATCTATAAGAACTGAAGATATTGAGGAGACCTGAGGTGAACCAACAGTTTCCTAGGACACTTTATGTTGGCTTTTCCTTTGTAACCAATCCGAATATATAATCACACAGTACTTGAAATTGCATTTGTGAAATTTAGAATTAATTATCAATTTTCAGAGATCCCCATGGTTCACATAGTAAATTATCAGTGACATGATTATCAGTGTGTGTGAAACCTAAGTACACATAGCCATGGCTTGACCTTGAATTGAAATATTTTCTATGAGTAGAATGCACAATAATCCTTTTTTGAATCTCTCAAGATACTGCCCGCATCACAATTGAAATGATCTTCATTTCCTAAGTCAATGGTAGGTTGTTGATCGTTTTGAGATGCATGACAAATGGATAGGTCAAAAGTTTAGTATTTTTTTGACAAAAACAATAATTTGAAAGTATTTTCAACAGTGCATTTCTAGCCTTCGCAGTTAAGAGAAGGGAGATGAGAGCATCGGTGAAATATCTTTATTTTATTCCATGTAATAGGCCTACACTTGAGTGTCTCTTTAACTCTCCTTTCTATACAGCAGATAGTAATAGTACATTATTCACACAAATGTTGCTAAACACGAGTAGACAGCATATTTCAAATGGACAGACACAATTTATAAGACCACAGAGCTGAGTATTCAGTCAGTGACAATAGAAGAGCTGCTAAGGGAGAGACAGCTGTTCAACATAATACAACTTTTTTCGTTTAAAAATCCTTTTAAAACGTTACGTCTCAAAACAAGCTACAGCAAATGCACAGTTGTGTATGTGAATATGGCTAGTTAGTTGGCTTGTGTGCTGCATGGTGTATATCTATAGACGGGGGCTGTAGTATTCTCCACTGACTGTAAACCAGTCTACTGATGACACACTGCAAAAAGATCTCTCAAGCAGTGTGATTTGAAAAAAAGAAAGAAAAACATTACCAGGCTCAAGTGGTGCCTTTAGGTAGTCTTCAGAAGAAACGCAAACAATTAATAAAAAGAATTAATTTCCCAACATGTATCCCAATTTCTTAAATGTTGGTCAAGTGTACAATGTTGTTCACCAGTCAGTAACAAAATAAATAAACACATAAAACTGACCGTCCAACAAAAGCGATAGCAATAATGGCCTACGGCGACTAACATCTCTGCACTTTTTACAGCAACGGTTGTTAGTAAGCTTCAGCTATATCGGAGGACAAACTCTTAATCTATTAAGCTCTACAAAACAACAAGTGGAGCCATAAGTTGGTCAGCAGGCTTCCCTATTCTTTACAATATTGTGGCTTGATTCAGTGCACAACGTTGGTGAACAAACAAGCAAGGCATCTGTGTTCTTGACCATAAATGAATCCTGCATGGTGAGCATGCTGCATTTTGTTGTGTAATCAATACAACACAAAATATGGATGGGATGGTGGGTAAGGATGCATCTTGCAGACTAAAGTGACATTTTTCTCATGGACATACTCCGCACTTGCTGTTTTTTCCCCCCTCCAGCTTCCAATTATGTAAAGAGCCACATAAGTCAGAACGCCACCCCTTGGAAATGTTAGTATATGTACTGCTGATTTTACAAAGTTGAAAGGATAGTTTTTTATAGGTGCAATGTGGACATACAAGATTTAAGTTAGTAGCCATTTTAATGTGTTTTGTGATGACTTCCCTTTGGTGAAAATGTGTAGCCATCTCATTAGTTAATTAGACATCCCTTTTGTAGTGACTGCTGGAGAACCTTCTCAAGATAGTAGAACAATGTTCAGTAGAGACTGACCTAACTGGCTGTAGTCTTTGGCTGTAAATGCCACTAGAGGTCTTCAAAATAATAGCTGATGCATGGTCCCGTAAACTATCTGAAATGAAAACCATCAATTTGAGGTGAACATCCCAAAAGCCGTTTGCAGCAAGGTAAACAAACTGGGAAAAATATTTCACATTTTCATTTTAAATCAAATTGGAGAATAATCAGTTGGAGATTATTTTTTTTATCTTTTAACCACAATACTTGGATTTTTATAGTCCAAACTTGAAAGTAAGAGATAAATGAGCTAATTATTAAGGATCAAGACCTCAAACTTGCAGTCAGTTAAATAATCCCAAGCAATATTACTTTACAACAACAAGTGTGACAGCACTGAGGCTGCAATCGGTGCAATAACTCAAGAGCAATTAGCTATGTCAGTCCTGCAATCCTATTGAATGCCATGCAGTTGAATGAAAATCTAAACATATCATTTAACCGATTCCATGTTTTAAATGTTTACTTTTAAAACCATTTCTTTTTATCCGTATAACCTGTTTTGATACAGAATAGCACATCCACACAGTTACTCTGAAAAGTCACTGAGTTGAAAAGGGAAAAGACATGTTCCCCGTCCCAATGGCAGAGTGCCATGGGCGGAGTGAGTGACCACTGAGAGACAAGCTGTTGGTTGGGGAGGAGGCAGGTCAGGTGGGATATGAGGTGTACTAGCAGGAGCAGCTGCTCTCAGTGACAGTCATCTCTGGTTTGTTCTCCAGTTTGATATCGATCACTGAGAAGATTAAGGTTAAGCAATATTACTCAATTTTGAATTCCTGAATTAAAAAATTGCTGTTGGAATAAAGACAACTTGAGTTAAAGAACTCTAACAGATGAGAGCAACATTTTAAAAGGATACTGTCTTCTTTGCTTTTCTCTGGTGTGCTGTCCATTCCAGGCAAGGCTGCAGCAACTCGACGGAACAGCTATGAAACATAGATGGAAAGAAAAAAGGAACTGAACGGTTGAATCCACTCGCAAAACACCATCTGAACATGAGCACACACAGGAGGTCTTAATAAAATAAAAATTTGCTAGATACTAAGATAAATTACCCAAAGTCAGTACAAAGCTGTACTGAATAATTATTGAATTTGTAAAAGGGAAATGTCACCGATTCTCAACCTTATTTCTGTGTATTCATTTTAGTGGTAGCAACTCTACAATGTGAATGATATTTGCCAATGTTTCTGTAATGCTATAGTCCAGAATAGTTGGCTTTTTCTGCCATCATTGATGCTGGTGAATAGAATAATAAATTATAGGCAGATTGGTACAGATGCTCAGTTTCAAATCTCTGCTTTGGACAAATTCTTTTCTGATGCATACTGGTATATGTAGGTAATGAAGAACAGTTCTCTTGGCAGAAGACAGATGATTTCTTTGTCAAAATGAATTCCATCAAAATGATTATAGTTTTAAGAGACCCGATGCACCACCTGCACGTACTGGATGTGTGGATTTTTTTAACAGAACAATTTCCCTTTCACAATACCAATACAATAAGGAGCAAAGGCAACAAGATAAACCAGTATATTTACCATTGCTATTACATAGTAGCGTGAAAGTGTAGGTTTTTTAATCAAATCCTCTAAGTCTAAGCAATGCAAATCCATATAATTCATGCAAAACACTGACAGGTGCAAAAGCTAAAACAAATCAAGAGAAAAACTATCAGCAGAAAACAAACAACAAGCAGCTCATTTATACCAAACATGGGAACCAATGCTAAAACTTCTAATATCAAGGCCTGTCAGGAAGAAGGCAATTCATATGAATTGGTGTTCTTTGGACAAGTCATGAGGAGCCATGTGAAGAGGAGAACAAAAAGAGGTGAAATAGATAAGAGTAGACTCGTTAGGCAGATTTGGTGAAAACTATCCTGCGCAAGCATAATCTCTACCTGTTTGACATTGTAGCCAGTCTTTGCGCTGGTTTCAATGAACATGACATTCAGTTCCTTAGCTCTCTGCTCGCCCTCCTCTGTGGTGATCTGTCTGCTCGGGTCAAAGCAGATAGGGTGGAGATGGACGAACAGACAGATATGGAAAGAAACATCGCAAAGAGGACAGGCCAAAAAGGAGAGCAGGAGATGGAGAGAGAGAGAGAGAGAAATAAAAAGAGCTCAACACAGAGTCTGGTTTTGATTAAAAATAAGAGAGATGTTAGTTTAGTTATAACACAGACAGAGAAGGACAAAGGGATAGAGAGAGGCAGCAGTGCTGAGAGAAGATGAGCCGGCAGTAAACAATTTGAGAGAGACAAAGCTGGGGTTCGCCATCAAGAATCCCACCCCCACTTGCCCCGTTGAGCCAGAGAGTTAGAGTCATATTTCCTCAATAAATTTTAAATGGCCCAGCTAGCAAAAACGGAAGAAAGATGCACGAGTAAGAGTTTGACAGCTCCAGAGCAGAGAGGCAAAGATAACAGGTGCACAATGAGGTGAAAGAAGTTAGCAAGACTAGAAAATTCTCCACACGTACTTGCCCAACTCAATAAATCCTTACTGTAAAACCCTGAATCTATGTCACTCACTCAACAACAGCCACATTGATTTACCCAACAGGTAAAACAGCAGCAAACTCCAGAAATTAAGAGAGTCTGCTTAACCTATGGGACATCATGACCTGTGATGGAAACTCTGAGACCATTTGCCAGTATACACCTGGACACCAACCTGTTTGACGTTATAGCCAGCCTTGGCACTGGTCTCTATGTACATCACATTGAGTTCACGAGCTTTCCTCTCTGCAGCTTCAATAGAAACTTGCCTGCCATGGTCCCAGGAAGGGAGGGAAGTGCGTGGAATGGGGTTTGGGAAAACATACATACATATACACAAAAAATGAATAAAATCAAAGTGACATGAAAAGACAGACCAGGATAGGGAAGATAAAAAAATAATACAAAAAAAATCTGCACAACTGAAATCTGATCAAATTATAACAAATAAAAATTATAGTCGAGGCAGAAAGATATGATTAAAAATATGCAATATACAAAGGGGTGATTAGCTGAAGTGGATGAAATGCAATATACACTGACGGGAAGAAAATGGGAGCCAGGCTTTGGCAGAGTTCGTACAGAAAAAATTGTCTTTGCCTCAGTGAAAAATTAACATTAAACTTTTTAAATAACAGTGAAAACCATCAAAACCATTCACATCTCTCACAAAAAGGCATGAATACCTTTTATCTGCCAAGTCTGTCTTGTTTCCCACAAGCATAATGATGACATCACTTCCTCTCTCTGTTCTGACATCATCAATCCACTTTGAGGTTTGCTGGAATGAATTAAGATCTGAGGATAATGAGACACAATCATTTTAGACAGCAGAAGTTTGTGGCCTTCACAGAGTAAATGATATTCTGATATCAAATAAAGTGTGCACATGTATCCATTACTCTTTAAAGGTAACTTTAAAGACCTTATGTGGTAGCCATATGTTAGTAAGCAAAAGTAATAAGTAGAAAAGTCTTGAAGAGAGAAGATAAAGTTAAAAAAGTCCCAGTATAATTTCCCTATATAGATTTTCGTGTAAAGTGATTTTATTTTTTACACAGAGTCAAAGGCCAATACTATATGCTAAAAAGTTTACTTCTCATGGCCCTAAATGGCTAAAGAATGGTTAGAGTACAGCCCTGACTCACTGGTGATGTCATAAACCACCACAGCAATGGTGGAATCACGGATGTAGCTGGGAATTAGGCTACGGAAACGCTCCTGTCCAGCAGTGTCCCAAAGCTGAAGACGGACCTGAGGATTGGAACGGAGGAGAAAGACACAGATGTGGAGGAAAAGTGGGGGAAGACAGAAGAAAGCAAATAGAAAACAGGAAAGCTATGAAGGAACTGCAAGCCAGGCAGAAGAGGTGAAAATGGCCTTTTGTGGAGGAATAGCGTAAAATCTTTCAAATGCAACATGGCTGGAAAAGACAAGTTTAAAATTTGAAGGTCCTTTATAAGCACATGCAAAAAGAGCCTGTGCTGGCAGATTATAAAGATTGTTTGCCTGTTAAGTGACATTTTGGGACATTTTTCGTTATTCCACTCTCCTTTAGCCCTTAAAGTAATGGCATTTAAAAGGCACAAACACTTCTGGACACCAAACCTTAGACCCCATACAGAACTTCCAAGGGAGAAACCGTTTCTTTGTTTAATTAAAACATGTGTAAATATACTGAAAAGGTATTCTTATCAAGCTGTCCAGTAGGGTTATCAGCCTTATAAATGCTGTACTCTGCCCTCCTGCAATGAGAGGAAAGGGCAAGGAGATGAGGCATGGCCATGGTACCTACTCGCTATATCATAAACCACCACAGCAGCGGCTGAGTCGCGGATGTAACTGGGGATGAGGCTGCGGAAACGTTCCTGTCCTGCTGTATCCCAGAGTTGTAGCCGAATCTGTGGCCAACCACGTAAAGAACATGGGAACGGATGGATTTCATGACCCAGACAAAAGATGGAAGGAAAAACAAAATAAACTTGTAATGATGACATAATTAAATTAAAAAAACATGATAAAGACTCAAACAAAACAAAATGCTACAAAATGAATGGAAAAATGAACTATGAGCAAACGCAAAAACATGACATGGTAAAAATAAAAATAAGTGATGGTTCTTGGCAAAAGAAATGCAGTCTATATGCATGCCTCAAGTATTCCGATGAGTTTATGGTGAAGCAATGGAAATGATTAAAATCAGAGGAGAAAAACAGAGCTTACCGTTCGATCCTCTAAGTACATGGTTTTTGACAAAAAGTCAATACCAATTGTTGCCTGAAAGAAGAGGATGGTGTTAATGTCCACTGTACTCTGTAACTCCACTTTATATCAACCATCACCCAGGGGTGTTTTATGATCGTATCTATGATAAGGCCATATGTATTTATAAATGCACTCTGGCATGTATAAAGGCACCTAGACACATCATACACCTTCGCATGCCTTGATGAACTTAGATGTTACTCTGTACCTGATAGGTGTTGTCGAAGCTGTCATACATAAACCTGGTGATAAGAGAGGTCTTCCCAACTACACAGACAAAAAAGGAGACATTTAGCATTAGATCTGCATGTTGGTGCAGAAAGAGAAAAATACAGACGCAAGACTTAAATGGTTAAATAATGCACCACGGCAAACTGTACTTCACATACTGATGTATATATCTCAACAAAAAGTTTGAATGACGTCATGAGGCTGCTTGGTCACAGAATGAGTAACGTGTCAATAATGGATGCGATCCGGACTAGTGAACCTACGCGTTGAGCTGCCAGCTGGGTGGAGCCGCATATTTGGGATAAGGAAAACTGCTACTCTTTTTAATTGTTACACATTTTGGTGACCGTCACGACGACTGTCAATAAATCATCCCAAATTTTGATCGACGTCCAATCCATTATAACACAACCATTCCGTGACTGTGTTAATGGCTGAGAGTAGATCCGTCAGACCGGCCCGACCCACCAGCCGACGTGGCTGATGGATGCAGTCGTAGAGCAACTGTTAGTGAATGTAGTCAGTAAGCAAGCTAGCTCATCTAACGCAGCATCAATATAAAACGTCTACTCAGTCCAATTGGTTGATTGTACCATGCCTTGTCTCGATGTTTAAGAAACAACGACTATCAAACACGATCAAGTGACCAGGCTGCATAAACACGGTATAAATTATTACTGTCCTGTTAATCCAACCTAACACAACTCAAGGTTCTTGTGAATGCTAGCTAGCCGATAATATGGTGCTATGATGCAATACAAAACATTAGTTCGGTTCAGGACGGGGTCCAAATCCCTGACCTTTATTTGATAACAGATAAAAGAAAGATGGGCAAACTGTTTTACCGGTATAATTATAGTAGAAAATCAGCTAAGAACCGTCGTTAGCTTTTCGCTGAAATAGAGGTGCTTGGCGAGCTAAACGACGTTGAGTCATTAACTATCGTCGGCAAGCAAACGACATCATCTAGGATTTAAGAGTATGTCCCGTCGTTTTTCCTCTGCTTTGTTTCTGAGATAGCTTTAATAAACATGTAATATTGATGCAATGCCGGCTGCTGGTGCAACCCGGGGGTGGTGGTGGTGATGGTGGTGGGTAGCTAGCTAGCCAAGAAGCTAACTGAAGTCTAGCCACGTCTTTGCCACAATTACCTTGCCACCGGGACATTTCGTCCCCCACCCCCGTTGTCGCCTTACCGCTTTGCTCGCCCAAGAAGACAAGCTTGAACTTTCGTAGAGGGTTGCCAAACTCTCCACCACCGGTCGTAGTTGACATTTTATCTAATATAAACAACAGCTAACTAGCTAATGGTGTCCAGACCGCGGAGGAGGAAAGTGTTTCTTGCCCTAAAAAGCGCTGCTGTCGCGTTGATAGCGCCGGGGTGAAATAGCGCAACCAAGCGGTTATGTGACGAACTTATCACCTAGCGTGTCAAAATTGGCAAATACAATAGTAGATTTTATCTTTTTCTACTGATAATATCTTTGATTTTATTGTAGAAATAAAGATCAGATTGAAAGAGTCACCACGTCTTGCACTAGTCAGAGTGGATGTTTTAAGTGAGGCCACTTTTTTTCTGTGGGATTTCTTGAGAGGGTTTATTTTGCTGGACACCTCAGTGCAAATTATACGTGTAATGTCTTGATGCCTGCTCAATAATCCAGGAATGGAAATCACAAAAAAGAGGTAAATCGGTGGCAAAACGTTTCTAAACAAACTTCTGATCCAGTTGAACTGATTCACCTCTTTTTGTGAATTTTTTAATCTGCATTTAACCCACGGGAGACGGTGAGCAGCTGCAGCATGTCTTTTGATGGTGGGGGAAAACAGGAGAACCCAGTGGAAGCCCACACAGACATGGGATGAACATGTAAACTCGACACAAAGAGGACCTGGTAAGGGCTGGGGTTCGAACCCAGGACCTTCTTGCTGTGAGATAACAGTACTGATCCCTGACTAGTATACTAACCCAACTCGTCCTGAGACTCTGAAAAGATCAGAGTTATCAACTGTAGGTGTATGTGTGATTTCATGGAGTATCCTTATGTTGAATTCTCCATCATGTTTTCTCAGTATTTCTACTCTTATCTAGCCGGCAGCTGTGGTCCGTGTAAAATAGACAGAAATAATCGATTGGATTCAACAGCGCCACCTACTGACCCTACTCTGATCACGTCCATAAAATGAGCCATACGGAATGAAACTACACAAGAAGTTCATTGAAAAACATGAAACGTCTTTCAATAAAACAAGTCCAGATGAACTGATTCAACTTCCTCAGTTACCTTCTTACCTGGATTATTGATCATTCATAAAGACGAAATGGAGAAAAGAACATTTTTTAGTATCATTATGCTTCATCTAATTCCCATCTGTTTTCTTCTAAAACTCTCACAAGGTAGCATCATTGAATACAGTAATAGTTTAGCAGCCTGTTGGTAATTTAAGACCAACGTCAACTATACACCATCTGAGAAAATGTGGAAGGCATGCTGGCAGATGAATGATGGCATCAGGACATGGCTTACTATTGTTAATTGTGTCAACAGTGACTTTTTTATATCAATATCAGTCATAGTTTTGGAATATTGAGAAACAAATATAGCTAACCACCAAAAAAACATATGTAGCTGCACAGATTTAGACAAATGTCAGTTTTGACTCTTGAAAGAAGAAAGTAATGTCAAAAAATAACAAATTAAGAAAAGATTAGCTAAAAATGAACAAGCTTAAACAATAGAACTGACGTATTTATTTCCTCTGTTGTCCTCAGAATATGACACGATGAAGGTTTTTCTATGGCGCTCAATCCCCAGCCCATTACCTTACATTACCTCAGCCCAATGGCACAGGAATAAGTCATTGCTGATCAATGCTTTAACATCACGTGCAAAAAAAAAAGAAAAGATGTCTAAATTACATACTACAGCACAGTTTCTTTGCAAAAAAGAAATGAAAAATCTACCAACATTGGCCAAATTAACAAGCGTTAATTTGCATTTCAGGTCATGGAGGTAGGCTTCAGTCAGAGAATAGATGCTTGGATATGACCATCAGAGCCTATCCGTCAGTGAGCTAGTGCTGAAATTACTGACTGAGAAATTACACATGTTATGGTGAAATATTACATCTTGATAAATGACACTATTCTTTGGTGGGTTGTGTGTGTGTGTGTGTGTGTGTGTGTGTGCGTGTGTGTGTGCGTGCACCCGCATGCATGTGGATATGTAATGTTGAGTCCCTCTTGGTTCTTTGTTCTCTGTGAGGGAGTTCATTTTCCTTCCTTGGTCCTCAGGTCGTCATCATTCTACTCAAATTCGATGTCTGTTCTAGGGTCATGAAAGGGACAAACATCAAGAAAAGCCACAGAGCTTTGGTGTCATGTTTTTTTTCCAGTTCAACATCAAAGTAAGACATCTTGGCAAGTGCCCTGCGTCTGATTATACGGTATGGTTTAGACTAAAAACTAGCATATGATTCTTCAAGCGCAGTGTTTTTAATGTCTATTTACATAATGCGTTCTTTTTCCGGGGACAGCACGCTCTTATATCTGGGACAAATCCAGTGGTAGCCATTGTACAAGCTTCTCAATCCAGCTACATCCTGCGATGCTGCTGCAGGCTTTTCCCGAGTCCCTTGTGGTGGGTGCTAGTAGATCATTGTCCCAGCATTGCAGCAGGCATGGATCAAGGGTAACCTTCACAGTGGCTACTTTTGCATTAAAACACAATGCACTTGAAGATGCTGAAGTGTCATCACACCTTATTAAAGACTTCCTGTCCATTTATATGCTAGTCTTTAACTAAAAATACTTTTATTTTGCTTTTTAGCTCAGTGGGTAAAGTGCGAGTGCCTTGGGAACTGACAAGCCACAGGCACCGGGTTCGAATCCACCGCAGGGCGACAGGAAGGGCTTCCAGCCTTAATCCCCCAAACTCCACCTGAGTCCATGTCCATAACATTGGGACGGATCGTGACACGTAAAACAGACCTTTTACTTTAGTAATGCTATTTTGTGACGGCGTATATGTGTAAGCCTTCAGGACATGATTTGAAATATTCTCTAATGTTTCATGTACCTGACGTTGCCCATGGCCCTTAAAGAAGTGGACGATGTGAACGATATTGCATTGGGGGAAACTTCAGCTGAAGCAATGAGGCTTTAACTCCAATTTTGAATGGGTCATGAAATACACAAATCACACAGCAGAAACCTATCAGAAGTGTGTCAC
>OMLC01043805.1:0-11192 GCA_900302585.1 Regalecus glesne
AGAAGTATTCTAGATCAAGAAGTTATGTGAGGTATTGTTTGTATTTAGTTTGCAGCGGAAGACTGAGCAGGTTTCAGTCATCCTGACTGCAGTCGGAAGCTCATTCCACCACCGCAGGACATAGCCTGCATCTGGCTGCGCTCCCTCCAGGTGCCCATAGTGGGTTGGCTCTCGGTTGCCAAGGAGGCAGAGCGTGTGGGTGTGTGGTTGGTAACCATTGCCTAAAGGCACTGCTCCCTTGGCTGCACAGAACACCGGGTCTAGAGTCTTAAAGCGGATTGGGGAGCCAGTGCAATTCTATGAGTAATGGGGTCACATGGGCTGATTTCAGTTGGTTCTGAACTAGCTGGAGGGGCTTGGTTGCACAAGCCAGGAGACCACCCAGAAGAGCATTGCAGTAATCAAGGCCTGCCACAAACAATACCTGAATGAGGAGTTGCATTGCATTTTTTTTAATCAAGAAAGGATGGATACTTCTCACATTGCTCAGCAAGGACCTACAAGTCCTGGTTGTCAAGACAACGTGAGGAGAGAAATCCAGCCAGTCATCAAGGACCACACCCAGGCTCTTGGTGGTCAGGGCTTGAGAAACTACAGAGTTCTTCACAGTGATTGACCGGTCAACCATAGGGGAATATTTAGCAGGGAGGTAAACCAGCTCCAACTTGCCAAGGTTCAACTTGAGGTGATTAGTTGTCATCCAGGTGAAGATGTCGGTCATTCAGGCCAAAATCTGTGCGGAAACTTGGGTGTCTATGAGAGGAAGAAGAGTCGCGTGTCATCAGCATAACAGTGATATGAGAAACCGTGAGATAGGACAGTATTACCAAGAGATTTTGTGTAGAGAGAGAATAGGAGGGGACCTAGAACCGAACCCTGGGGGACACCTGTCCATATGGACTGCAGTGCTGATAAGGTACCCCTCCAGGAACAACCGTCAAATTAAGAGGCCAGCCATGTCAGTGCAGAGCATGTAACTCCCAATCCATTCAGGGATGAGAGGAGGATCTGGTGGCTGAGTGTCAAAGGCTGCTGAAAGGTCCATGAGTATCAGGGCAGATGACAGGCCCTTCACTCTTGCCAGGTGGAGAGCCTCTGGTACTGCTAGAATGGTAGTGTCTGTGGAATGCCCCGTCTTCAAGCCTGACTGGTTTGGGTCCAGGAAGTCATTCTGTAAGTGGTAAGAGAGTTGGTTAGAGGCAGTGCGTTCAAGTAATTTGGATAGAACTGAGAGAAGAGACACAAAGCGGTGGTCATTAATGATGGTAGGGTCCAGCATAGGTTTCTTGAGCAGAGGAGTGACTGGCTTGTTTTAGTGCAGCAGCAGGAACCACACCAATGGTAAGAGAAGAATTGATTGTTGTGGTCAGGAATGGGAGTATAGCAGGTGTCATGCTCTGGAGCAGTCTAGAGGGTATTGGGTCCAGCGGACATGTGGTGGGGCAGTTGGATGTCATCAATTTGAGGACCTCCACATCTGTAAGGGGTGATAAAGAAGACCGTGTGATGGGTAAGGTTCCCATCCACTCCCTTGGTGAGGGGAGAGGTTGGGAAAAGCAGCTCCTGGTGTCCTCACACTTCTTCTCAACAAAGGGTGACATATAAGAGAGGAGGAAGGCACACAGGTGAACTGAATCTTATGCCGGTTGAGGGTTCTGAAAGGGAGTGGAGACATTAACGTTGTGACAAGGGAGGACTTAGCTAGGTAGTACTGGATGGCAGGCTGTCGGATGACTTTGAAGATAAAGAAGAGAGTGAAGGCAGAGGTATGGATCAAATGGTGGAAGTTGAAGAAGGAAGACTGCTGCGTGGCATTTAGGGAGGAGATAAGACGAGCTCTGCAACCACTGCAGGAAATAGTGAGGGAGAAAGCTAGGAAAGTACTTAGTGTGTCAGCTGGACAGAGGAAGGGACACAAGGAAGCAAGGCAGACATTATGGAAAGAGAAGGGGACTTGTACTGACTGGCTGGTCAGATAGCCCAAGCTGGGAGGGATGTGTAGCAGTCTGTGATGACATTATCCACACCAACAAGAGTCCGTGTCACTTCACGGCTGAGGAGACTAAAATGTCACCAGTCACAGTCAACTAGTTTGTAGCTTTGACACCCATAATCTAAATTTGTTTTAAGAGACCATCATGTCAACAAGAGAGATTTGGGCCAAAAACCTCCTTTCTCTCCCTTCAGAGCCGTTCAGCAGACCTTCATCATTTGGAGGACTTGGCTCTCTCAGTTCATCAGCCTTCGGTGGGCTGGGAAATCCAGCACTAAGTGAGTTTCAGCTTCATGATCCCACATAACAACATTACGTGTCATCCTTGTTAATCTCATTGTGATCTCTTTGTGCTTTCATCACATAAATAGTAATTTTAGGAACATAGGAATGATAATTTTCAAACAAGTCATTTCACTTTAACCTTTGTACTCTACTCATGGTTGTCATGGTGATGATGTATTGATTTAAGCTTGTTGTCTTGTTGTATATACACACACTCATAGGCCAACTATCCAAAGGCTAAAAATGTAAAGTATTACTGATAAGTCTCTGAAAAGGCACAAAACTTGACACCTGGCCACGGTCACCAGATCTGCATTTAACTTGTGTTCTTTGTTTCCGTGTGTTGAATCCCTAGCAACGCCCAACTCAGTGTTCGGCCCTAAAGACAACCCCGGCGCACAGCAGCACTTCAACAACAACAGCAACCAACAGGAGCCGTGGAACCGGCTCCACCGCACACCACCCTCCTTCCCCACACCACCACCCTGGCTCAAACCTGGAGACTCTGAACGGAGCACCTCCGTCAGCTCACACGAGCGAGACCGAGATTCTGACAAACGGGACTCATCTGTCAGCAAAGAGGATAAAGACAGGTGAGCCTTGCTCGGGTGTCGGTTCAGTGAGAAGGATATTGAGCGTCGTATAAATCTAATACAGGGGTGGTATAGCTCAGTGGGTAGAGCGGCTGTCTGACGATGGGAAGGTTGCAGGTTTGATCCCTGGTTCTGCAGAAAGCACATCGAGGTGTCCTTGAGCAAGACACTGAACCCCCAACTCCTCCCTAAGCTCAACATGGTGGATGCTCACTGCTCCTACACATGAGTTAAATGCAGAGAATTGTACATTTCCCCTAGTAGGACTGATAACAAGCCAGAGGCTGTAGGTTTGAATTCACTGCAGGACATCAGGAATGACATGTGGCCTTAATGCCCCTGCCTTGAGATGGACTGGAAACCTGTTCAGCGAATCTCTGCACCTTACACCAAAGGAGTGCTGGGATAGGCTCCTACATGGTCCCTTGACATGACTTGGGATAAGTAGTTGACAGTGGATGGTTATCGATACTGACTTTTGATACTTGAAAGAGGAGAGGATGACAAGCCCAGTAAGCAATAATCCAAAAAAAAGCTTGTCGTAAAGTGGTAACGACTAACAATCAGATTTCTTGTCCTGTTGACATGTAAACATATTCACAGAGTGGATCCTATCATAGCAATAAACATGGAAATGAAATGGTGTCAATCATAACTGTTTATGAATAGGCTAAGTTGTGGACTATAACGGTTTGGCACAATAAAAACTTTGTTGAAGATTTAACGTACGTTAATGACTGGACTTGTTCTTTTTGCAGAGAGTCTATAGAAAAGCGTCACCCAAGTCATCAATCCCCAGTCCCTGTCAACCCCGTCGGGATGCTGGGACACAGCCGTCCCAATGAGCACCACAGGAACCACCTCCCCTCTGCTCCTGGAGAGTCACAGAGGGACAAAGACAACAAGGCCAAAGACAGAGAGAGGGAGCATCCAGACTCCTGGAAGGATGGCAGCGTGGATGAGAACAAGCTGAAAGAAAACCAACACAGTGACAAGGACATACCCGTCATACACGATGGTAGAACATCAGAGGACAAAGTGTCCAACCGGGGTACAGCATCACCCTATGTCCGCCAGAGCAGTCTGGAGCGTCCCAACAGTGGCCTCAGCCGAGAGGTTCTGGAGAAGAAGAGCGAGCTTTCCTATGACCACTCAAAAAAGAACAACGAGGTGAAGGTGAAGGAGGAGAGGAAGGAAGAGCAAGACACAGAGCGAGCTGGGGAGCACCCAACGCAGGCACCCACCACCCCCAACATGCACCCACCCACATCTATGCCCGTGCAAATGGGCATGGCAGGCATCCATCCAATCAATAGCATCAGTGGCTTGGAGAGGACTCGAATGGTGGCTCCCTTCATGGGGATTAGCCCCATCCCCGGAGCGGAGAGGTTTCCCTACCCGGCCTTCCACTGGGACCCAATGAGGGACCCATATCGTGGCTTGGACATCCACAGACGGGACCCTCTGGCACGGGACCTGCTGCTGAGGAATGACCCACTACACCGGCTGGCTGCACCACGACTCTATGAGGCTGAGCGCTCCTACAGGGACCGTGAACCCCATGACTTTAACCGTGACCACGCCCACCCTCTGGCACTGGAGCAGAGGAGGGAGCAGGAGCGTGCCCAGTTGGAGGAGCGCGAACGTCTACACATGCTGCGAGAGGAATACGAACATGGCCGCCTGCATCCCTCCATGCACCACCCAGTGCTGGATGGACATCTGCCCCACCATGCCCAGGGACTCATAGCACCTGGGTTACCTAGCATGCACTACCCTAGGGTCAGCCCCTCAGCAGCAGCAGCTGCTGCTGCTGCTGCAGCTGCTGCCCATCAAAATGGCCTCCTGAACAAGACACCGCCCACTGCCTCCCTGAGCGCCCCACCCCCTCTCATCCCCACAATGGGCGCCCGGTCTGGCTCACCCAGACGGACTACTCCGTTGTCCACAGATATCAGAGACAGACCCTCCTCACATGCCCACAAAGACATCGAGGCGCGGTGAGCTGAGCTGTTCCCTCGCCATGGACTAGAGGGTGCTGTAGAGTGGCCACAGCCCTGTGCCTCACTAACGTTGAACTCCCACCCAGCCCTTAGCCTTGGGCAAAACACGACTGTAACATAGCTGTGAATAACTTATGAGGGGCACAAATCAAGCCCATACATTGAATTGTGCTTTTTTTGTTAAAAATTATAAAGGGACAATAATCATGAAACAAACGAAAAAAAGGAACTGGATTTTTCCTCTCCAGTTGGCTCCTGCTTTTCATGTGCATTCTTTCTCTTGTATAGTGAAGTGGTACGGAGAAAGGTCTGTAGGTGTGTAGAAGTCACAGACAAAACAGTTTTTTGGGAATGTACAAGTACTTCAGCACTGACAGAAAAGTGTGTAGATAACGTGTACAGTGGATGTGCTCACTCCATGTGGCTAAAGATCAAGGTACAAATATGCAAAAGGGTCTTTTGAAAGCTTTACTTTGAACAAATGTAAATAGAGGAGTATTAAGGGGGAGATTCAGAATGTGCTTTTTAGCGATTTTGTTTTGTGTTTTTCCTCCTTGGGTTGACGCAGGTGATTAACATTGTACCAGAGACCACCACATCCAACTATGCAACCAATGTCTGGGCTCCCTCACTTATAGCTGGCCTTTTCATCACATCCAAAAAGAGAACAAAAAAGGACAAGGCTGTATTCTCTCCACAACACAGACCTCACAAACAATTCTGTACACTTCGACTTGACCCGAGCTTTAACGGAATGCAGGTAACATTTTGGCCCAATTGATGGAAATATATTGCAGAACAATTGAAGAGCTATTCAGCCAAGTACAATTCACTGTGGGGTACAATCTATGGCTTTGTCAATGCATGTATTGCATTTTTTTCAAAGGATCAATGTGAGCAGTTAACAGTACAAAAGCAAAGGCTTAAAAAATAATAATCCTGCATTATTTTATTCTTATTCGCTGAAAAGTCTTCTTCTGGAGAGAATGCAGCACATTTTAACATGAGACAGCACATTTTTTTTCCCGAAGGAGTGTAAAGTATGTGTTTTGGACATAAGTTCCTGTTGGTCAAACAGTACGTATATAAAAGTGCTATCCGAAGTTGTTGTACTTAACAAAATGAAAAGACAAAAAAAGCAAGTCTGAGCTCTGAACAGTTTGTTTCTAACGAGCAGAGATCTATTTTAGTAGTTCACGGAAGGTTTAGTTGTGCGCTTCAAACTCTGTGAGATCATGTTGTGCAGTGTTTTTTAATACAAACATTAAAAATGTCCACCAGAGCCATAGTGGTTAGTCAATGCGTATTGCAAAAAGATTGTTAAATGAGAAAAACCATTTTCTTTCTCTTTTTTTTGCTGTTTACCGTGTACAGGGAAAAAAGTAAGTATTTCTAGATCATGTACAAAACTGAGAAAAAATGAAGCGACTGAATCTTCAGCATGCTCCTCATTTAAACTTGTGTTATGTAAATTGTGCCATGTTATTAAAAAACTGTGTACTAACATCGTCTCTGGGGTTTTGTGCCACTGCAGCCACGCATGCTGAGTCAAGCCTATGGTACTGACTTTTAGAGAGATGAAAAGGGTCTGAACACTTTTTACTTTGTGCATCTGAGGATTTTATGACAGGTCCAGGCCAAATCATTTACTTTCCCTAAGGTTTGATAAGATTGCTCAGTGAGCCAAACAACTTACTTGCATGACACTCTCCAATTGTAGTAAAAAAGGAGAAATACAAATGTTGCTATGGGTTGTAATTTTTGCTGTTTTTTTGCCTTTTCCAATCAGTTCTCAAAGCATGCATTCTACCACTGAGGTACCATGCCCTCTTTAATAAAACCAAAGCAGAAAGGTTTATTTATAAACCGTAGACACTGCAGTGCCGCTCAAATCAGGCCTTTCTGAGTCTTCTGATAACAGAGATACAAAAGAGCCAACATATGAAATATATTGTTTCAATAGTCGGATGGTGTGCTGAAAGTGGTTGTTCTAACCTGGGAAAACTGTACATCAAACTATGGGGACTTGGTGTGCTTCATTCAGCCTGCCTCTACCCCAGCATCCTTCATGGATGAATCATGGCCTGCTACGTCTGCATTGATCAGAGGACATGAGAGAACATTGACATTCCCATTAGACTCAATAACTGAAGCATTTACACCATGACTGATAATTCCCACCACAGAAGCCAAATTATTGACCTGTTAAATGCCTGCTCAGTCACTACTGATGGGGAACATCTGTATGATCCTTCCTTATGCCAACAAGTGCCTCAACCTTTAATTTGCCCAGCTAAATCCCCTTACAACTATCTAAGTCAGTACATTATTATGAACAACAGGGGGAGCCAAAGCAACGCTGCCACTACTACTTTCAGTTGATCCCATTACAGGTCACCACAGCTGATCATCACAAAAAAGATGAATCGTTCAACTGTCTGAATAAACTTCTTATCCAGTTGAACCGATTCACCTTTATTGATGGAATCTGTTTTCCCACCAGACAGACCTGAAGGAGTACACTTCGTACATTAACTACAGCATGGACGTCACTGTTGCCAAAAGGATCTGAGTATACCCAAATGAGAAACCAGAGCAGGAGAAAGGGCTTTTAAATCAGGAGACATTCCAGCCTACTGAGCTGCCAGAGCCAACCTTAAGAGAGCTATCAGATCTGTAAAATACAGCTACAAACTACGAATAAGAAGACTTCGACTGCAACTCCGACCCACTGTGGATGAGGCATGGTATCCAAGACCATCACATATTACAAAAGGAAAAGTAACACACAGCATACAACAACCAACAACACTACCAACCACAGCTCATCCTCTTCTCTGCCCTCTTCAGCTGCCCTCACTGAATCTGAAAACACCTATGCAAATAAACAGACCACCATCACCACATCATTCCAAAACCTCAATGACTTAACTTTGCAAGGAAGCTAAAAAAATATGGGATCAAATATCAACTTCTTATTCCGTTTTACTCAACCATTATCAAGTCCATCTTGACATCTTCTATTACAATATGGCACAGACAGCCAAACATGCAAAAACCTGCAGCGGATTATCAGCAAAGCATCCAAAATCATAGGTAGCCCATTACCCTCAGTTGAATCTCTACATACTCAACACGCAGCAAAAGGAGTAAAGAAGATCATAGTTGATCCCTAGGTCTGCGCTTATCATAAGAGCCGAGAGAGCAAGGGAAGAAGAATTATCCACCTGCAATCATGTTCTCCATTCTCCTCTGGGTCACATAAATAAAGATATGAATGACCTACATGTCTCCTGGTGCAGCTCACTATCCTCAAACCCTGATATAGTTGTAAAAGCCCATGTGCCAGGATCAGAATTCATATTTACCTCAGGGGGGGGGCACCAGGATCAACAAATGTTGAACCTTGCATTCATTAGTGATGTTTGTCATCATAATTATTCTAATGTTCTCAGAAAACAAGAGTTTGAAAGATAATGCAAGTCATTGCATATTCATATAATGCTTAAATACACAGCAAGGTAGTTATTCAATTTAGAATTCATATTTAAATTAGTGAAACAACATCTTCACAACAATCTTTTTTCATTTGTGTTAAAACGCATAAGGGGTTCTTTCAGAAGAGACGGTGCATGCGTGCAACTGATTAGTAGATTTCATACATTTAAAAAACAACAACAACCTTACCTCTGGAGTGGTGACCTGTCCAGGGTGTGTCCCTGCCTTTCACAAGATAAGCACTGGGACAGGCTCCAGCATGACCTACGACCCAACTTCAGGTAAGCAGCTGATGAGAGATAGATGGATGGATGGACCTCCGTCTTCATTCCTGACCAATCAGGAATTATACAACAATGTTAAAATTTCATTCAGCAGACACTTTACCCAAAGTTTTGTACATTTGAGAGTTAGAACAACAAGAGGGACTCAGTGGATCCAATGGAGTTAGGTAGCTCATTCCACAACTGGAGAGCTACAGAAGAGTGGAGTGTAGCTAGTGACTTGGGCTACTCGTGTGCTACTCTACATTAGCCCAGGTATGATGGTAGTACCAGGCGCCTCTCATTGCCAGAGCATGATGAGCAGTAGAGTGCAGATCTGAATGAAGGAGTTCAGGTAGGCTAGAGCTGTTTTACTTATCGTTTTGTAAGTGACTGAAATAGAACTGTGTAAAGTGCTCCAAGGGGTAACTAGACCAAAAAAAAAACACTGTAAAAAACAAGTCAATTTACCATACAGCCAAGGCTGGTGGAATTATCCTATTGTATAAGAGCAGTGAGAAGCCACCATTTGGAGCCGGAGGAGCATTTAGGTTCAGTGTCTTGCTCAAGGACACTTCAACACACTTTCTGCAGGGGCCCCGGTACCGAACCAACAATCTCCTTTTATTAAACGACCCCAACCTCCTGAGCTGTGCTGCCCACATTAAGAACTCACGACAGTAAAATATGTAGACACATTCGGCGCTATGCATTAAAAATGGAATTGTTCCTCACAATCAAAATAAATACTCTACCCCACTTTTTCGCGACCCCAACCTTAAGCCCATAAATAGTACATGTACGTGAAATAAGTAAATGTTAAACCCTCAGGGACGACCTACCACTGCTGGTTCTCTGTTAGCTAACCACCTGTCAGCTGTCGCAGGCATCTAATGATCACAACAGCTAAGTGTGGTTAGCTAGCTGGTGGAACAGAGAACCAGCAATGCAGGTGGGCCCTAAGGCCACAGGAGTGGAAACCCACTGTGTTAAAGTTTTAACAACAAGCCCAGTAGTAGCTGGACTTATTCTTATACTATAGCAGTTTTCTAGTCTAAAGGCCACTCAAAACGCTGCTCCTATACCTAACGTTTATGGGCATGGGGGGGTCAAAGCCAGTTAACCCAATGGAACAAGGAAGATGCCAACGGTGCCAACAGGCATGAAATAATGGTCCACAAATAGTTGAGCTAAAAAACCACAACAATAATGACTTGCTCATGATAAAGCACGGACCTTATAAGTTAAATAGATCTTAACAGGCTCGGTGGAGGAAGGCGATCCAAGATGCCGCTAGCACTTGTTGGTTTGTTGCTTTCTCAAACCGGCGTCCCACTCATGAAGCGAAAAACAGTAAAACTGGGCAGCTTGCAGTAGTTCTACAGATATTTTACTCCCCAATTCATTTACATGACAACTGTTCCCTCAATAGTTACTGAAATAAACTATGAAAAGAGTGTTTTTTCTGATAGTAGCTGCAGAGCTTACCAGGGTCAGCGCCCGAAGCTAATCCAAGATGGCGAAGCCACATGTTGGTGTGTGCCTTTCGCAAACGGGTGTCCACTCACGGCAGACAAACAACAGGAAAATTGAGCCATTTCCAGCAGCACCTCGGATATTTTACCCCACCGTTCATTCAAATAACTTTAATCAATATTTACCAATAAACGAACTGAGAATATGTTATTGATCTTCATAAGAAAGACCCTGAGACGAACTTTCATGTTAATATGTATATTGTATTTGATAGTACTTCACAGCCTCACTTATTTGTATTTTTACGGTAGTTTATGTTTTATTTATCTTTACCTCTTCTCTTCAAGTCTTTTATTTGTTTAAGTTTTTGTGGCAGTGCTTACCTGCTGAATGACCAGACTTCCTCATGGAGACCTGACCTGTTGTGGGGCGTTATTTTCTCTTCACGTATTCTACTTTCTGAACACTAGATGGCAACAAAGCACAGTGTAAATATGTGGGAGGCCCTAGAGAGCCAGGAGGAGACAGGCGGTGGTTACTGATGGAGGCCACAGCAGGTATCAGTCTTCCGGGCTCCTCCTCCTCCTCCTCCTCCTCCTCCTACATGAACAGGAGAGTCCGGTCTTACAGGTTGACGGCGTGGTATTTACTCTGGTGAAACTCAACACAGACATCATCTGGTGAAATTGAAGCTGTCAATGACTGAAAGACAGACCCGGTTGACACATTCCCCCGTTGGACCGCCACAACACAAGACAAACAACTCTTCAGGCTGCATATCCAAACATGGTCATCTGTGTATTGGAACGGGGTGGTGGAGACTTAATTGCTTCCTTTGCTCACCTGATATTGGCAAACATAAGATGTGCTGACACCTCGCTGCTCACTGTCAACACAGACTGGAGGCCTGAACACACCAAAGGTCATGTCCCATCACACGACACTGCAAACTGGAGAGGGGCCGCAACTGTCAACGAGGAACGACCTGTGGGGAGAAGAGCAGGTGCCGGATTTCACCGTCCTTAAGTATGACACATGAATGCTGTTCCAAGAGCTGAATGACACAAGGTGATACATGTGC
>OMLC01043806.1:0-11695 GCA_900302585.1 Regalecus glesne
AATAGAGACATAAAGTAAGAAGATTGACCAAGGATCGGGCACAGGATAATGTAGTAGACATAGACACACTATAGACTCTCCAAAAGCAGCAGCAACAGAGCACCCAACACAATCCCACTACCCAACTAAAAGCCATTTAATAGTCATGCTGATGGTAATAAACCATTCACATATAGGCACAGTATATCACAGGTATCGTACCAACCATAAAAATCATCTGTCCAGACAGCATTGTGTCTCTTCTACAACCCGCTCAGTTACAGTCAGCCCTAGCACTACACTAACAGACTACTGGTAGCCGCAAGCGGCCGCCCTGTTAACCAGCCCATAGTGCTGAAGCATGTAATAGACTGTGACAGACTACTGCATCTAGCACTTTTGGGTCTCATCCCTACTCATCATCCAACTTAAGATCCATTAATCGACAAACACATTCACAACTCATAAGTGGTTTATCAGCTTAAACCTGATTATGTCTCTTTTTCTAATCGCCCCCCCAAAAAATTCATTGAGAGGCAGTTGAATAATATGATAAGAGCAAGGAGGAAAAGCTATTCTAAGTATGTCGTAATTGGTATTACACCGAAGCTAACAGATGTGGAACTGAGAAGACGTTTTATCAGTAGTACATGAAGAACAAAGTATTTGCAATTGAAAATAGAGGACTTCGTACATACTCCAAAATAAGAGCCCCAGAAGCATCTTGGGCTTCCTGTCCTGCCCTCCAAAAGGCAGAGAAAGGGATGGTGGAGGTGGAGTAGAAGCAGTACAAGGAAAAGGAGCAGGAGGAGAAGACAGAGGAGGCGGTGTTAGAGATGGTGGAGAGTTTACAGATTAGGGCCAGATCTGGTCGTAGCCATTCAGCTCTGCCCTGCCCAGCTCTCCTCCAACTCCCTCTCAAGCCTCCCACACTGACCGACGCACACAACTGTGTCATGGAGGTATTTCATTGGCAATCTGATTACCATGCTGATCGCATTAAACTGCATAATGATGGAAAATAGGCGCTTAGTGTTTGGGGGAGTATTGCAGGCGTGCGGGTTCAGTCACGATGTAATGGATGATAGCGCGCATGGCAAAAGAGACATTACGTGCAGAAAATGTTCAGATCAAATGTTCTGATCAGACAGCCAATGTGTTTAACTTTTTTGACACAATGTGCAGAAGCATCAGCTGCGGCATGAGAGTCATCCCTAACAACCCCCTAGAGACCAGAAGAAGGGAAAGACGTCGACTACAACAAAACAATGCTCTTCATAGCATGCGGCAGTCCCTGCTCAAAGCATGTTTAATGTCTTAATTCTTTATCATGATCACATTTATGCATGTCAAATAGATGCTCTGGTTCCCTTCTATAGGACGGTTTAACCAGCTGAGCATCATACATGGGAATGCCCCTTACATTGTGCATTGCTTTATTAAAAGCAGAGTCATCTACCAAGGGGGTCTGGTATGACAAGGCAAGCAGAGTTTCTGGGACAGAAGCAGTGTATGGTTCTTATTTGCTACCACTATGACGAGGCCACACTGTTTGCGGCTGCTGGATTTGGGTTTTTACAGTCCCATGATTACAGGCTCCAGCTGTAATGTCAGGCTGTCTCCCACCAAGCTGTTTTCCACACGCCAACAGAACAGACTCAGGGTGGTGTAGAAGGGCTGGTAGTGGCCGTACAGGCTTCACCAGTCTCACCTCTCAGTCGCAGTGAACGAGTGACTCAGAAGGGACACCTAGACCAAACACTCTTGGCGCTGGTCGCTCAGTGAGGAGATGCTTGATTTGACTGCGACTTCAAACTTTTTGGAGCTAATGATAGACTTGCTTGAGCGTGCAACTTGTTAAAATTAGTAGCTAGCGCTTTCTGAAAGCCCTTTTTTTAAGAAAAAAAAGGAAACCATGAAGACTATTTTTTTAATTTCACTCAAGGTTATATAACAATGCAATAAAAACAACAGATGTTCTAAGCCAAAGCAGCTCAAGATTCTGCTGCAAGACTCTACTGCAGCCAAATCCATGCTTCGTCTGACTGCTTTACAACATCACCCTTTGCCCATCACTCAAAGTGTTCACGATAATGCCATCCTGAACTTCTCAGTGAGGCTACCGGGTTATTATCCAACCCCGAGCAATGAACGGCAAGGACATTGTTGGCGGGTTAATTAGTGTACTTTTCCTGGGCTGTCCTGTCTTAGCCTGGCTAATGAGGGCCCAGCCCTTCCCCCCACCCACCTCTCTGCTCCCTCACATCACCTCACCACCCTCCTCCCTTCCTGGGTGGAGGCAAGGTCATACTCTAACTCTATAAGACGGCGAATGGGTGGGGGCTGTGTTTAAAACCCAGTCGCCTGTGTCACTGTTCCGTAAGGCCAGGGTTAGCAGGGCGGAGGGTGGTGGGGACAGGAGCTTTGTGTGTGTGTGTGTGTGTGTGTGTGTGGCCAGGGGGTGAGACGGAGGTTATACATGTGTCCGTCGGTTCAGATAGCTAAGAAGGACTTCTTATCACCAAGGTGCAAGCCGGAGACAATCATCTCATCCCCTGGCTCATCCCTAAACTGCTCAATACCGCCCCTTTATCCCCAGCAACCCAACAGACACTGTGACCTAGACACTGGGCTAGCTAATATGACGCTATTACTAAAAGGCTGTCTATACTATAAGCCTGCGACTGCGCGGATATGATATCACGATGTCTTTACATGTGATCAAATTTCTATCTTTCATTGATTTTTTTCTCCTGCCTTCTCCATCATGCAGTCTGTGTTATAGTTTCCTACTAGGTTGTTTTTTTTTGTCATTATAATGTCACATCAACTTTTTTTTGGTGCTTTAGCAGTATTAATATTCTTTCAAAATTTACTGCTGAATGTTATTCCTTGAAGAAAAAATAACCAGAAATGAATGAAGTTTCGAGCCAATGAAAGCAGAAAAGGGAAAGAAAAAAAAAGAATTCCAGTTGATGAATTACACTTGCTAGTTCAATGGCTTGAGCTCCCTGAAGTTGGTGGAACTTTATTTAAGGGGAGGTCATGACCCTCCCCCACCATTATGGGTGGGAGTCACTCATTTAAAACGGTCTGGATAAACATGAAAAGTGTCTTCTCCTGGCAAAGGGACAGATACAGTTAGAACACTGCATGTTGCCCCACCGCAACACTGGCAAGAGGAGCCAAGGTACCAGGGCTGGAGGTCACAGTGTGAGCTGGCAGATGCTGGCAGCCCGGGGCACCCTGACGCTATGTCTCACACTACCACTGGGAAACTGCTGACAGACGGACAGCAGGGATCGGGGTGGTGAAGAGGACAGTGAGAGAGAGAGAGAGAGAGAGAGGGAGAGGGAGGGGGAGAGAGAGAGAGAGAGGTGCAGAGAGAAGCAGAGGTTGATGCACATTAAAACAAATAGAAATCAAGAGAGTGAAAAACAGGGAAATACTGAGGGAGAGAGAGCAGCACAAATGAGACAGAGAGAGGGGGTAAACGAGTAGAATACAAAGAGAGAGATGGAGAGAGAGGGAGGTGATGAAATCAAGACAGAAGTAGGAAAGAGGGTGGGAGAGAGGTTGAATGAGAGAAGAAAGAGAGAAGGGGTAGTGAAAGAGTGAGAGAGACAGAAAGAGAGGATAGACAGACTGTAACATCTGGTGCTTACAGGTATACCCTCCTCCACCCTCAAGACAACAGACAGACAGCATGGCTCTCTCAAACCTACACAGGTGGCCCAACAGCGACGACTCCAGCAATATTCAAATACAGGGCAATTTGCAATATTCAACAACTACAGAAGAGTATGCAGTGGACTTGGGCAAGAATATTGATAGACAGAGGTGAGCTTTGTACAGAAAAGAAACATGAGATTTGCTCTTGCTCAGAAAAAAAATCAAGTAAACATCCATGTGCATAAAAAACCAAAAAATACACATGTAAGTTAAGAATGAACATATGCACAGGCGTATTAATCTGAATACATTTCACGTTTGGTTTGATATTTGTAGACTAAAAGATGCAACTTTTTCCCCCCGTTAGATCGAAAGTTGGAACACAGCGAGCAAAGGGAGTAATAAATAAACACCGAAATAGATACATAAATAAGTAAGACTAGGCCAGGTTCTCTTTGGCTGCTCATTGTTCACCCAACCTACACACTGATGTGAGGTCAGTAAGACAGCCAAGGGAAAAAAAGAAAAGTAAAATGAAAATAAAATTTGCAGAAGGTCAGCCATATTGCCTTGGAGTCCAGCTGGCCTACCCCATGACAACCACTACTGTTTTCTATGGTTCGTTTCATACCATACTATGAATGGCGACCCCTCTCATCAGTTGCAGTGAGATGGGACAGATGTAATTCTCATATCAGTAGGATATTGCTGAAAATGTCTGAATTTGCTGCATCTACATGATGTAGCTGCCCAAGGTTTGTGAACATCATACTGTTTGAAATCAGAGGTCACAGCTCTTGATCATCTTCAGATGGCCTCATCTTTTGTCGGGAGGACAGCGTAAATAGACAGTAAATTCTGTGTTCTACACATGTGGAAACAATGAACATTTCGCTTCAAGCCAACACCAAATCTACGACTAAATTGCTGGAGCCCCGCGACCATGGAAAACAAGTATAAATGAGGCCAAGAGTACTTGAAGCGGAAAGCTCTTCTAGAAAGCTCTAAAAATTCCAAGCTCACTAATTAGTGCTTTAGGCTACAGCCATTTCCAGGAATTTCTCACTGTCCATGACCCCTTCCTGGCAAATGGCAATGACACAGTTGTTCAATAAAATCAGAGGATGGACTGGCAGCTACAATAGACACACAGAAGCTGCATCATCATGAGCTGTATTCCTCACTCCCTCTTGCAGTCTGCATTTCCTGCTCAGCCTGATTACAGTCCTCCAGTTCCCAATGACAGTCAATGCTGCTCTGCAGCAGAATGAGATCATTTCATTAAGAAAATGAGAAGTTAAAAAAAAAGAAAAAAAGAAGTAAATAAATATCAAGACCGAGATGTATAGCAGCTTACATTTCCTACTTCACATTTAAAAATAGCTTTACTTATAACTGGTTAGATGCTACCTATCCTTCAACGAACATCCTCATGGTGCTGGCAGTTTCCTCTGAATGAGAACCAAAGCTCACATCTCCTGAGTAAAACAGCAAAGACAACTCTCCTACCAGACCTATCAACTTTACAACCACATAGCCTTCATTTACAGCCCTGCTGAAAAGAAGTTGAAACCCCAGCCCCAAATAATTGACTGAGTATAATTCCTACATACAAACAATATCATAACCTCAGGTTGTGAGCAGTGTCTGTGTATGAGCTCCTCACCTTTTGACTCAGTTTCTTGCAACTGACGGACAGTTCTACTTCTTATAGGATGTTGGACACAGGACGTGGTTGCCTTTACATAAAACAGATCCAGTGACAGCTACAGCACATTGAATGGAAATGCAATGGCTTACTTTAGTGTTCTTTGGCTGTCCGGAGAAAGGGTCTACAGTCCTTGCTGCAGGCTGTCTCTCCTCCCATTTAATCTACTTAGTCCGCTGTATAATACATAAATTCAGCTTTTTTTTCATTTGATACATAGGAACATTTGTGCATTCTAATGATTATGTAGCAGTAGACCTTATCCACAATTGGGCAACAGAAAAGAAGTCTTGGTTTGTTTTGGTGGATGTTAATAATGGGTATGGCGAGGTTTGGTTTTTGTTGTTTTTTCCCCTAGTGAGTGCATGCTGAAACGGCGACGTCAGCAGGTGTAACTTATAAAATCCATGGTGGTTGCCTGGTAATTACCCAGACTCTCAGTCAGCACTTTTCAATCAAAGCCTTGTTATCTACAGCCAAGCGAAACAAACACTCAGGTAGGTTTTGTTTTGCCCTTGAGTCAGACACTAAAAACCTAAGCTACCCCAATCAAATATTTAGTCACCGAGATGAATTCACTAAATCCAATTTTAATGAATCCAAGTCGGCTACTTGCAAAAACAATCCGTGCCGTCAATACTGAAATGTAAACTAAACTAAGTGTTGTCTTCATTTTGAGTCCAATTTTACAATCCAAGATATGTAGGTCCCTCCTTCTGCCTCTGAAGATGACGAGGCTATGTTGCTGATGCGCAGAGGAGTTTCCTCATGCCTCCTGTTGGCATGTTATAGTAGTAACTACAGTTTAACTTGGGGTCAGGCTTTTGGGTTTTCTATTTGAGTCTACATGATGTTGATTACCAGCCTGGGCCCACTTCAACCTCTTGCTGCTTTGTGCTTACTCAGCACGGGGAGAACGCATTCAAGGAGGGCCTAGTAAACTAATCGCCTGTAAAGCCAGTGGCCATTAACATTAATCTGGTTAAAAGATGTAGTGGACAGGCTTATAATGAACTTGACAAGTCCTCCTCAAGGATGATGGGCTATGAAGACATCGCTCATTAACAATGACACAGGAAAATCCTTTTCCTCCTGCACAGCTATGTTAATCCAGCCATCCACTTTTCAGTGTTATACAAAGTGACAAGGAAAATCTTCAGTGTACTGTATAGTGCTGTATGGATTATACAATACCAGGAAATTAATTACTGATAAGTCTTCTTGTAAGAATTGATACCCTTGATACAATGAGCACCTGTCTCTACCAATACCAAAGCAACTCAAATGGAAACCTAGCATTTCGCATTTTCACAATACCGTTACACCAAATTCTGAATTGATAACTGGTTCACACATGTAGTGTGTCCTGAAAGCAAGGACCCACCAGTGTACGGATGGATTTCAGTGCCGTTACAATGAGGTAACAGAACATTACACATTGGGTGTGACTCCATTGCAGTCACCGGCCCTGACGATGTGTGGAGGAGACATTGTAGACACTTGCACACATACACAGCAGCCTCGTATTTTTCACCATCCACAGGCCAAATCCAATTTGTTAAGACCCTTCTACGACTCACTTACGAGGCTGCGGTCAATGGAAATCACATTTCCGTGATTGGACATCCCATTATCCCTGTTCGCCTGGGCCCGTGTTGGGGGGGATAAAGCAGGGGCCGAGACGGATGCCCGGGACAGACCAGAGCCATGGCTCCAGTGAGTCCGTCGCCTTTCAAAGGGTAAAAGCCTGACATATTAGTCATAAGTGTTCTTTAAATTCATTATCATCTTAACACGCCAGCGGCGCAAGTGTCAGGGGGAGGGGAAACCCTCTTAAACGAGGTTAGTGGAGCCATTTAAAGCCTCACAGTTGCCGTGCTGTCCTCCGTGTCACACGCAAGTCTTGAGATATGAGAACCGCCCTCCTCCTGTAATGAGGTTGCACAAGCTTCTCATAACACAGGCGGGGGATTTTCTGAGGTTAATCAATGAACAGATTCTGCATTATGCTTTTCTATAGCATCTGATTTCAGAATCATATGAATCCATTTATGCATGTTTGAGTCGAGACATACACATTACCCTGACTGATCTTTATTTCATATTGAAAATGACTAAAATTCTGTGACACATCACATGGATCAGAGGAATAGTGAATAATTCATAATCCCAATTCTTCTGATTTCGTCTCGATACATACAGGGAAGTGGGCGATGCCATTGGAGAAAGGCAGCCTTGTCCTCATTGGAGCTCATTTGGTTCATCTTAACGAGGTGACCTTTCCATAACCCTGTCTATGTACATACGTGTCTTGTGTGTATCTTTGCATGTGTGCTTATTTCTATGTGCACATGAGAGTGTTACTGAATGTCTCCATGCAGTCTTTTTAGCAAATGAAACTCCGAGCCAGAAGACAGCCTAAATCTAATGGAACAGCTAAACGCCATCCGCTATTAACCAATATTCAACTCCTAAACACTCTTGTCCACCCATTGCTGTGCAAGATTTCACTTTGGAAAATTAGATAAGTAGCCAGGACCTGATTCACATTAACATGTTTAGAATAACAAATAAAACTACTGAATACTTTCTGCATCCTTTTAAAGCTCTCTTCCTTGTCCATCGGTGGTAGACATTATTTTTCCATGCATAAAAAACAAGTATGGGTTAATCCCAAGTAGTTATCTTCAATTAACTACAGCAATTCTGCAAAATAACATAATGTCCCATCTAGCATTTTTTCTTTCCCCCTCATCTGATGGAAATAAGTTACAGTGGCAACACAACTAGAAAAAGGTAGCGTGAGAACTGTGAAACTACAGATTTTTTTTTTGATGCAGATACATGCTGAGAAGTGGCTATTTATTTCCAATGGAAATAATTTGCCCCCCTTACAAATAAATGAACTTTCAATACATTTTGCGGTAGATTCATCTTAACGGTGATAGACAGAATATTTTAAAAAAATCACAGTATATGAATTTTGAACATTTATTTGTGTTTTATTGAGGAAAATAAGTATCCACCCCCTAGCAAAACATTAATCAGTACTTGGTGGAGAAACCTCTGTTGGCAAGCACAGGGGTTATACGCTTCTTGTATTTGGCTACTAAGTTTGCGGAGATCCCAGGAGGGACTCTGGCCCACTGGTCTTTGCAGATCCTCTCCAAATCCTTAAGGTTTGTGGATTGTTGCTTGGCAACTCGCGGCTTCAGCTCCCTCCACAGATTCTCTATAGGATTAAGGTCCGGAGACTGACTAGGCCATTCCATGACATTAATGTGTTTCTTCTTGAGTCACTTCTTTGTTGCCTTAGCTGTATGTTTTGGGTCATTGTCATGCTGGAACATCTATCCATGACCCATTTCAGTGTCCTGAGAAGGAGGTTCTCACCCAAGATTTCCCAGTACATGGGCCCATTTACCCTCCCCTCGATACGGTGGAGTCGTCCTGTCCCCTCAGCAGAGAAACAGCCCCAAAGCATAATGTTTCCACCACCATGTTCCCACCATGCTTGAAAGTGGGGATGTTTTTTTGGGGTCCGATTCATCATTTTCTTCCTCCAAACACAGCAAGTCAAGTTGATGCCTAAGAGCTGGATTTTAGTCTCATCTGACCACAGCACTTTCTCCCAACCCTCTTCTGAATCATCCAGGTGCTCATTGGCAAACTCCAGATTGACCTGGACATGTGCCTTGTTGAGCACAGGGACCTTGTGGGCAATCCATGATTTCAATCCAGCGTAGCCTTTTACCAATGGCCATCTTGATGACTGTGGTCCCAGCTGCCTTGAGAACATCAACATGCTCATAGTTCTGGGTTGTTCCCTCACCTTTCTCATGATCAGGTTCACTCCACGAGGTGAGATTTTGTGTCGAACCCCAGACCAAGGGAGATTGATGGTCAATTGGTGTTGCTACCATGTTCTAATCATTGCACCAACAGTTGACGCATTCTCAACATGCTGCTTGCCAATTCGCATAACCGGTCTGTGGGAGCCAGGTTAGTGGGGGGTGAAATACTCATTTTCCTCAATAAAACACAAATAGATGTTTCAAAGTCATATACTATGATTTTCTCAGATTTTTTTCCTATTCTGTCTCTCACTGTTAGGATGAACCTACTCTGAAAAGTATAGATGTTCATTTCTTTATATGGAGCAAAGTCACAAAATAAACAGGGGGTGAAATACTTATTTCCCCACTGTAGATAGATAGACAGACAGAGCTTTACATAGATTGGAAAATAAAATCTGATGAAGTTTTATGCCACATTTTAAGATGACTGAAATAACAGAACAGCACAATTATCATCAAATATCTCAGTAACAAAAAAATGGCTGAGAACCCGGGTCTGACACTATTCACTTTAACGAGTTAGGCATCAGAATTAACAGGATTGCCTATCTCCATGCACCATCGTCATGCTACTTTAATGTAATAGCCCTGGAAATGTTAAGAGGCCTCACCTCTTTCTCATGATACTGTAATGCAGTTCGTCCTCCTGCTTGATGTGGCCATGGTCTCCACTGGCCCGCTCGCTGCCTTCACTGTCGTCACTGCTGAAAATGGAGGCCAGCTCCTTCTTGGGCACACGGTTGGGGGGTAGGGGGATGGTACGTTTCTCTGCCAAGCGCCCACGGTTCTGCACAACACACAAGAAAGCAGGACATATTTTATGAACACAATCCTGCATCATTTGATACAAAAATATGAACATGTTAGTACAATACAATATATTTGATATATCTTCATAAGGAATTGCAATCTAGCACAGCAGCAGAGGTGAAAAAATCAGAGTAAAATGCTAGGGGGAAAAAGCAAGTTGAATAAAAAAATATAGCAATGTGAGAAAAGATAAGTTTCCTTGAGTGAGCCAATATAAAATACAGGCAACAATTAGAACTAACAATTATAAGCAAAGGGGATTGGTGGACCAAAAGAATATAGAACAGGCTGAGTATTTCATGACTACTATAATGAACCCCATGAGTAATTGCTGACAGTGGAAATATTTCACATGCATTTATCAGAATCTGTTCATGAGGTGTTAGCCTAGACATTCTATATCAACAGATGCTTCGTACAAACAACACGCACACTGAAGGGCTTTTTGTTTGTGCACAAAGAAATTCATCCAATCCTCTATCTGAAGCCTTCATATAATCCTGCTGATAGTGAGAGTAGAAGTCAGCCTTGTAGTTCACCATTGACTGATAGACACCCATCGCAGCAATGAGATGGATCAGTATACTGGGTGCTCCTCAGCCAGAAAGCCTCCCAGGGCACCTGGGGGCCTGTCGTGGTGAGAGGTTTTGGCCGTAGGGGTTTTAAGGAAGTGAAGCTGGATGACCTTTAATGTGACCTGAAGAGGTCAGTGAAGATTAACATGGCCCTATCAGGGGGAGAATGGAGCTGGAGGGAGAAGGGGGAGGAGGGAGAGGAATGGAAAGGGGAGGAAAGGAGAGGAATGGGGGGTGAGAGGCGGAGAAATGTGGAGGAGAGGAATGGAACACAAAGTGAAGTATGGATTGGCTGAGGGGCAAGTTCGTGATAAGAGACACAGGTGAGGGGGGATACAAGGGGAAGAGAATTTGGGAACAAGAGAATAAAAGAACCACAGGAATGAAAGAGACTATGGTGTATCACGACATGAGAGAAAAGGCCAGAGAGAGAAGGTCTGTCCAGTGTAGGAGATTGGACTAAGCTTTGAAATGATTTCCATTCCTCTTCTATGTCTCTCGTCTCTCTCTCTCTTTCTAGCCCCTTTTCTCTAAGTGCCTTCATCTCTCAGCTCACACTCCCGGACGCCTCTGAGCCCTCCAGCCATCCCTTCCACCACACGCAACCCCACTCCCCACTCCGACTCCCTCGCTCCCTCCATCTCGAGAGAGGCGGCAGCAGCATGAGTGGCAGGCGGGGCACGAGGAGGGCTTTCAGGGGTGGGGGTGTTGAGGCTGCTAGCCAAGAGGCAAACAGGTGCAGCCCCTCTGGAGTCTCTCAAGTGGCAGACATTAAAAACACTGGGGATCTGGGTGTGGGGGAAGGGAAAGACAAAAACATCTCCTTTTTCTCCTCTCTATCTATCTTTTTCTGTTTCTTTCTGAAAACTTTTATCGTCTTCTTTTCCCTCCTAACACAGTTGGGAGTGTGGTGAGCTCTGTCAGAGCTTTTTTTTTCCATCTGAAGACAGTGGATCCCTTCACAACACTTATGCTGCCTCTGCACAAGGCCCAAAGCTTTGATGATGCTGGTATGACTCCAGTGGTTAGGGGTTTGCATAAAAAAGACAAGTAATACATTGCACGCATATACACAAACAGTCACATCTGTCACA
>OMLC01043808.1:0-10996 GCA_900302585.1 Regalecus glesne
TGGAGAGATATATAGAGGACACTGGGGAGAGAGAGAGAGAGAGAGAGACAGAGAGAGAGAGAGAGACAGAGAGAGAGAGAGAGAGAGAGAGAGAGAGAGAGAGAGAGAGAGAGAGAGAGAGAGAGAGAGAGAGAGAGAGAGAGAGAGATGAGTAAAGGGTCAGAGGGGGATATTGCAGTGAGAGAGCATGACAACAGTTTCACTGCCATGCCTTCTCAGCATATGTGACTCTGTTAACAGGGCAACTGATGGCAGTGAGGGCAAAAAATACATTTATGACAAAGAGAGAAATAGAGAGGCTTAAGATACAGACAGGGAGTATTTGAGAGCTGGAATTTGAGAAACGCAATGAATCTAAAGGGGCACTATATTAAAAGATATTGAAACAACTCGGGTCGTTTCAAGCTGCAAACTCCTTGGGCAGCAATATGCATAGAAAACGGATGAAGAAAAGTTCATGGGTAGTGTGTCTGTGTTCCTGTCTTGCCTCCTCCAGAGCTGCCAGGACCATAGGGATCTGCTCTGGGTAGAGTAGTCCCTGGGACATCAGAGACAGACATGTGCGTGCATCCTGCTTCATTTCATCATAGCTCTCATCAATCTCCACTGGAGCAATCTGCAGGGAGGGAGGGAGAGGGGAAGAAAGACAGATACAGAAGAACATTTTGAGTAAATGAAGAGAGAAATTGAGTTTAATGGGAAAATAAGATTGAGTGGGTAATAACTGGGACATCTGTGTGTGTGTGTGTGTGCGTGTGTGTGTTTGTATGCACATGTGCATGCGTCTTTGTATGCACTTTTGTATGCACATTACCTTGAAAAGCAGAGGCAAGAGCTGCAGTTGGGGTTGAACCGGAGTGGTAAAAGTCCTCCCTGCACTTGCCATCAACCATTTTAAAACTGAACAATGGAAACACCAAAAACAAAAATCTTACAAAAAAGGATTAAAGGTTATGTTCAATGAATAAAAATATCCGGATTGTTGCCTTGCTGGCCTCCACCCTGGTGATGAAACACCTTATCTATTCTATTATCTCTTAACCAGATGTTTAACGGCAGAGTCCAGATCCCATCTTGAAGAAAAAGTGGAACGGGTGAAAACAATTTGGTGTTGAAATCTAGGACAAATTAGGTCATGATTTTCAGAGGGAGGGTTATATAGCAATGTTGTTACGTTTAAAAGGAAATAAAACCAAAACAAGACAGGAGAAAAGAGGACCAAGTATTGAGCGGTCCATTTGTACATGCCATGATTAGTATCCACATTGTAGGGGTGGACATGGACCTAGATGGAGTATAGGGGATTGAGGCCTGATATCTTATGGTGGGATTGAACCACATTGCCTGGCTCAATCCTACCATGGGGTGTAAGGAAGGGTATCTGACCTAAATCTTCCATGCACCTAAAGTAAAAAACCAAAACAACTATTATTCACCAAATTTTCTCTCACTTTGATTTGGTTTTAAGAATGAATTATGGGATATGTAACAAGAAATGAAATAAATTTGATCATTTCTGCCTACAAAAGAAAATCAAATTTCATTTTTCAATATTTTTAAGCCCTAACAGAAACAAAGAGTTACTTTGAGCAGTTTGTCTTTGACAACAACTACCAAAATCAAAAAGAAATCTAATTCAAACAAGCACACTGCATTATACTTTCAATCTAGTGAAGACATTCATGCTTGAAAAATGCTTCCCAATGTGTCACTGCTCCTTCATTTACATCTCCCTTCAATGACCAAAGCAAGTTTTCTAACCCTAATCAAAGATTATAGCTCTTATCTGGCTTTCACGTGGCGTTCTCAGTCAATATGTTTCACGGCTTCAGCAGGTGTTCTTGACATTTCTACACATTTAGTTCACAGCTCTGTCCAACCCCTACATAATTTACAACTTCATGTCCACATCCACAGCCAAGCATCTGACCCGTCTTGAGCAGCTTGACAGCCTGGGTCCGCTCATCTGTCTCCTGAGTGTTCTCCTCGTGGACATGGTTGTGGATCTCCTGCTCAGACGTGAGGGGCTTGAGCTGCTCCAGGACCCGGGTGACGAACTCTGTAACATGAGGGGAGGAGGTGGGCTGGGTGTGTGGCAGTGCCACGTCTATCATGAAGATATAGGTCAGGACACTGAAGAGGGAGATGGGGGTGTGAATGTGTGGAGCAACAAAGAGAAAACAGAGGGAGAAAAGGTAGGGAGTTGGCAGCACAAGATGAGCAAGCCATTAAAAATGAAACGAGAGGGAGAGAGCGATGGAGAAGAGGTCAAGGCCTAGCCTAGACTGGTGGAAAAAAACCAATTAGATTACATAACCTGCTGAGATGTGATTATGAAAACTAAGGGAGCGTGCCAAAACGAAGACCTAGTTAGCGTACCTGCCAATGCGCTCCCTGACATTCTTGTACACCTGTGTGAGTTTGGGCTCCAGGTAAGCCAGCAGTCTGTGCAAAAGTTCAGCCACTCTCCACTGCTGCTGAGCCAGACCGCCCTGGAGCACATACAGCAGGCTGGGAGACACATGCAGGGAGGACAATGGGGTTGGAGGAGGGTGGATGTGGGGGACGTGATTGCAATGTGAAACACCGTCTCAGCATATTTCAGTTCGGGTTTCTCCTGCTGTCTGAAATCCGATAATGTAGAAATTGAGACTTAGCAAACTCTGAGATATTGCTTGAAGTCAGATAGGACATCAAAATAAAATAGAACCCACAAACCCATTAGGATGAGGATTTGAGACTCCACACATACACTCATGGACATGGGTACATGTGTAGACACATGAGAAAACATACTCACACACACACACACACACACACACACACACACACCTGGCATCTCTGAAAGAGCCTCCTTCTCCAGAGAGTGGACTCTCCATAAGCAGTTCCAACAGCCAATGGAGCTTTCTGGGGTCTCGGCCCTCCTGTTTGGAAATAGCAGATCAGATATTAACACAGGGTCTACCAAACAAATCGGAAATATCAAATACTAGCATATCTATAATCCCATGTTCCCAGATGAATAATAAATCAGCAACCAAGAACATTTCTAATGAGAGTGGTTAGTTACTAGCAATAAGAAATGTTTCAAGAACCTATTATTGATGTGATGGATAAAATAATTAAAAAAGCTAAGTTACAAATGAACTATCTTAAAATAAAATATCCAGCCTCGAGGATATAAGACAATTCCGGAGTGAGCCTCAGATCATTTCATCAAGAGGTCGACCTATCCTCACAAGGAACATACTTAAGTTTCGGATTTTAACTTACACATGCAGTAGCGATGCAAGTTCCCCAGTCTGTGTAGTTTTCCAAAGTGATGTTGGCCAGTGCTGTCCTAATCAAAGGTCGTAAGAGCTGCCATAAACTCTCCACCTTAATACACATGCACACACACACACACACACACACACACACACACAATTTTTAAAAAAAACCAATATTTACTTGTCTTATCAAAAAGCATTGGCGGTATGCACTGTATGTGTGTGTGTGTGTGTGTGTGTGTGTGTGTGCCTGTATCCCGTACTTTGTTGAAACTCCAGTGTTTGCTGCCTCTGATAAGACCTGCAGTAATCTCACATACACACCGCTGGGAGCTCTCATGGGAATCGCTGGCTAGCTGCTCCAGGTGAGGCCAGAGTAATGGCAGGAACACATCGCCATAGTTACGGAACAGGCCCTGTCAATCAAATGCACCACAGCATGAGCTGTAAGTCTGTCAGTTCACACTAGAATGTGACAAATAATGTCTCTTCAGTAGTTTATCTCTTACTGGTTCGCTCTACCACCTTCAACACCTCGTCTTTGCTGTGATTATTTCTGGTATCAACCTAAATTCATCCCTCTAATTCCCTCTGAATTTTCCCATATACTTTGCACTTTGCTGCATTGACCTGGTTTCCCCATGGGAATCATTAAAGTTTCATTTGTCCAGTTGTTTGTATGGTGCAGAGGAATCAAGACCCTTTTTCTTTGTCAGTTGAAAAAAGAAAAAAAATACTCTCAGTCCTTCTGCTCCAAGCAAACTGCCACTGCTCTGACTGAAAGGGAATGATCACAGCAATGGACAAAACAAATGTCAGAGTATTGGAGGTGGGTCACTGCCAATTCTCTCAGAATATTACATCTTTGATAAGAGGGGGAACATTGATATCAGTTCTTGTAAAGTGCATGCCATTTTCATTACAGCTGCCTTCAAGGTGCACCTTGAAGAGACAGAAACGTCGAGGGCTGAAACTGTCTTTTCCTTTACGGTCCTCCAGAGACAGGAACTCCATAAGTTGGTCCACAAACTCTGGATCAGAGAAATATTCAAAGATGATCTTTTCACCCTGTGTGACACAAACACATGTTTAAATGAGCCAAAGACAAAGAATGGTGGAAACAAGGTCCTGATGTCTGTTAGATTGATTCCAGTGTTCACTTGAGTGTGTTAAATTGCGTTTCTGTGTGTGTATGTGTGTGTGTGTGCGTGCGTTAATGTGAAGTACATGCACGCACCTCACTCATCTCCTCATTTGGCAGGTTGTCTTTTGGCTTTTCTGAAGCTGCATAGATCATCAGTTCCCTGAATGGAGAGAGAGACAATGAAGAGACTGCTGTGATGGCTGCTGTGATTTATAGATAGCCGCACACAGAAATATGGATGGATAGATACTGTCTTCACATAAGTAGCAAGGATAAATGAATGATTAAAAAGTCAGTTAGTCAGCAAGCCTTCCAGATACAAGGACAGTCAAGCAACCAACCAGCTATACATCAAAATCTTTTTTTTAGGCCAGGCAGTAAATCAGGCAGTCAGTCTTATCTGATCCAGTCAGTAACAGGAAGTGAGATTGCTATTCAATAATTCAGTTATTCAGCCAGCTGGTCAATCACCCAGTTTAGAGGCCCTTCTTCTAGCCATTTATTGAGTTAAAATCACCCTAGGCCCACACTGTTTAAATGTGATGCACATTCAAACCATTTCTGTTTTCAATCTGCATATTCATCAATGTAAAGTCAAGGGCAACCGCGCTGTACAATGAATACTTGCTACTACTTTACATTTACTCCCACCCTTTGAAGCCAAAGGCAAATTTCCATTCATGTGGTCAATAAAGGAAATAAATGAATAGAACTAGAAGAAAAGGTGTTGGTAACTGTAGACCCAACATGTAGATCTGCAAGCTTTTCCATCTAAGATCACTCCTCTTCTTCTCTGTTGTATCATATGTTTTTTTATAACATGAACAAAATAAAAAGCACAGAGTTTTAGGTGCATATGGACAAAAGAAATAGACCTAAGAGTAAAAAGATGGAGCAGGTACCATGCCCATAACCAATGGAGACTTCTAGCAACATTAGATCTGGTATTGACGATTAAAAGGAATGTGCATCTGTTGTGAAGGAAAAACAACATTGGAGTCCGACGGTAAGCCACAAAGTCAACAGATAGCAAGTTGCTAAGCCATTTAATCACTCAGTTGTTCAACTATCTGCTCAGTCAGCCAGCAGTCATCCAGTTGAACAGTCACTAAATCAGCCAGTCTTACCTTGGCCATGAGTAGTACCCCCAGTGAGTCTTTTCCACATATTTTTGGGAGTCCCACTGTTCCTGAGTTAGAGGTAGATTGTTGCTGTCATACTGTAACCAGCGATTCCCCTCACGATCTCCTACACACACACCTGGTGGATCGTCAAAGCCACCTTCACAAACACACACACACACACACACACACGCGCACACAAAAGAGGACAATTTTTTATATTGACTGGTGTGTGTGTGTGTGTGTCTGATCGTATTATTTATTTGTGTGATCTGGCTTTCAACGTAGGGTCTCTATATTTGTTGAAAAATGGTCACAATTTCTGACAAAAAATAGAGACTATTTTAACTTGAGTCATTTTTCATTTGAGTGCATAGCAGATGAAAAAGAAATCCCACCTCGTTGCTATCCCGAAGCGGAATTATATTTGGCTCGTATATCATATGATATACAAATGAAATGAAAGCCGCGAGTCACTGAGATAAAAATTCAGGGTCAAGTCAATTTTATTTATATAGCCCATTATCCCAAATAAAATATTTGCCTCGGTGGACTTAACACTAACACAACATCCCGTCCTTAAACTCTTACATTAGATAAGACAACTTCCGTTAAAAAAAAAACCTTTAACAGGGAGAAAATAGAAAGAAATCTCAGGGAGAGCAACAGAGGAGAGATCTCTCTCCCAAGATGAACAGTTGTGCAATAGATGTGTATACAACACAATTTATAGCATACAACACTCAGAGGAAAACAGAATTATAATGGAATCACAAGAGATGTATCAATAATAATGATAATCTCCTTTATACAGACAGTGGTAATCAATCAACATGCAAATATGCCAGATCTAGCCACTAGGCTAGATTAGGGTAAAAACTAAGAGTCCAAATACACATGATTGTTTATTGTGTGTTTAAGTCTGTACTCACTAATGTCTGAGGGGTTCACAGCCACCTTGTTTTGTGGTCTTTTCTGCTGTTTCAAGATGCCAGCAACAGCTGAGATGGCCACCTACAGCAGGACAGAAATATAGCAGAAAAGCTTATGGGAGAGACCCCCCCCTTTTTTTTACAGCAAAGGCACAATCTACAGTTGAGAAATATAGGCCAAGGCCAGCCAGTCCAGGTAAGACACATCTCGATAACGTTGCACGTTTAAAACTTGAAGAAAAATGAAGAAAAAGTCAATTTCTATAAAAAAATTATAATGAAAATCCAAAAATCCAAAAGCTGGTATTTCATGACAATGCCGAAAATTCTAAAAGCAGTACCTTTTCAATTGAATAAATTGTGCAGTAAATTAGTCTCTTACATTCGCTAACGAGCCAAGAAAACATTAAAGGTCATTAAATGTCTGCTATTTTTTTCTTTTTTGAGTCATTTTGTATCATTTTCAGGAATCTATGCAACGCATAAAAATTCAATTTAATTTTAGTCATTAACTTTTGGAGCTATTTTTCTGCTCTCTTGAATGAAATGGGCTTTTCACATTTTTTTTTCCACTGAGAAACTATTTACTTCCTTGACTGGTTGCCTGACGGAGGAATGACAAACTGCATATGGCTCACAAAGGAGTTTGTCCAGGTCAATTCTGGGTGATTTGTTCATTCCAAAATTTCTTTCTGACAGAATTCCTGGAAAATTGGGAAGTAGTGCAATACCATGTTTTACCACTATATAAATAATGTTTAATATTACTCAATTCATGTCAAAACAAGGCCAATTTCTTTCTCCAGGACTCCTTTTAAGGTAAATCTGATACAAGCCTGGATGCAGAAATTCTTTTCAAGCTACTAAATGCCGTCATTACTCATTTACCTTGGAATTATTTACTATAATACTGGATTAGGGATGTGGGTGAAAAATGTAGGTTGGACTACATTACAACTACAAAAGACTTCCCTTCATTAGAGCCCAGAAATTAAAGCTAGACATAAACAAAACAAGCACACACACGCATGCACACACACGCATTCACACACATGCATGCACGCATGCACACACACACACACAAACACACCATTTCTAGTGTTAATTTGCTACAAACCTTGCGTATGCTGATTGAGTCATGAGTGAGGCTCTGTGTGAAGTAGAGGACAGCATCAGAGGGCAATGGATGGTCCTCTCTCAGCTGCAGAGACAACAGGTCTGTGGCCATATGTTCAAACTTCCATGGTCTAAGATACGAAGACAAAAATGCACACGAAGCACCTCAGAAACACACAAACACACACATAAGGTGGGAATTTGCTTAATTGATTCACTTAGAGTATAACACATTCTGTCCATAATGGTGCAACAGCTGCAGTTTTGTCCAGAACATTTGCACTGTAGGTACGTTAACAAAGATGCAGATGATAACTTACAGGTCTCTGTCTTCAAGGCAATCCAAGAGATCATTAACCAGCTTCTCATATTTCCTGTGGAAACAAAAATGGGCAATTTATGCATGCAGAATCTTTATAGACTAAGTTGAATGCTGCAATATCACTATCATTCATCATCATCATCATCATCATCATTATTATTATTTTACCTTGCTGCAACCAGGTTTTTGATTCGCTGACGCTGAAGGCCTTCATTCAGTTCCTCCATAGTAGGAATTTCTAAACAGGGCGTTGGATTTTTAGACTTTGCGATTTGATCAGCGATGTCTACACATCTTTCTGATACCTGGTTAGTTAAAATAGGAGAGAAAAGAAGAAAAAAGAACAGGATTAGGAAGAGGTTGCAGTTCAATCAAGTTACTATATAGTGTGTACCAGCATGTGTGGCTGTGTGCGCGAATGTCTGCATGTCACTCACAGTGAGGTAGATGCCGATGGTGTCATGCAGGCGATGGATCTTGTCTGTGATGTCATCAAGCAATCGACCAATGGAAGGCTTCTCTAGTGTCATGGATGGGGATAGTCCACAGCGGACCAGTGCAGGCCACACCTGACCGATGCAGTCCCAGTCCCTCGCACTGGCCAGACACACACCACCATGTAAACCCAGCAAACAATATAGGGCACCCTATGCAGCAGAAAAATGCAAATACCCAAGAGCAGACAAAAAAATAATGTCAAATAAAGAAAGACAAAACTCTAACTTAAAACACAAAATAAAAATATGGAGACTTTGATAAATGCTTGACTGGCAGCACTTGATTCAAATGCATGCATCTTTAAGAACAGAACAACAGACAGATATAGACTATAATAATGGTAGTAATATTGTAGATGGAGAAATCTATAGGCAATAAACAGTAACGTGAGTCATGAAGATTGTGGGCATTCAAATGTGTTTGTATATATATTTAACATATGCCACCTTGAACTGCTGATGGGTTCCGGTAGTGTGCTGTGGTGAGAGCAGCTGAAGGATTCTGGGAGTCAGATCTCTGTGGGCGAAGCTATACATTCCTAATGCAGTCATCAGAACAGTCTGGGCCCTGGTACGTACCTGCAGACAGACAGACACACTCACACACACACACACACACACACACACATATACACACACACACACAAACAAAATTGGGAAATGTTGTGTTTGTCAAGCCAAAACACCTTGCAAATGCTGGAGTACTGGAAGTGAATTGATTATCATAAAGTAAAGGCAATGAAGGCATTAATGAGTAAATCAATGAATGTGAATGAGTGTATGTTACCTGACTATATGTGCTGGTGGACAGCAGTAGCAGATCACAGAGCAGCTGCTGATGGACCACTTTGTATTCACTGCCTTCTACCACCAGCTTCCTCATCTAACAGCACACAAAAAACACATGAGGAAAACGAAAAGGTGTCCATTTATTAAGCTCATTTCATGCAAGAGATTACACTGACACCTTTCGCCCCATTTTGCATAATCAATGTCAGTGCATTTATTGGAACCAACCTCATGCTGCAGCAGGACTCTGTCTACTAGCAGTGCGCGGATGTGCTGCTTCTTCTGATGAAGCTGCAGAGAAAAAAGGAAACATATTACTAAACTTCAAGCAATATAGGGAAATAAAGACTCACAAATCAGAGGTGGCCTGAGTTTTTGCAAACTCACCCTGTTTTCCATTGACTTCTTCACAAGAGTGAAGCTTTTCCAGCGGGAGTCAAACTCCTTCTTGTGAGTGCCTCGGAAAAATAGGAGGTCACTGATAATCTGTAGATGGACAGTTGGACAGAAAAATAGACACACAGACAGACACACAGACACGCACACAGAAAAGAGAAAGACATGACAGAAAGACAGTTAAGCAGACACAGTTCCCTTGGAGACCCATAGGAGGTCCCCCACCAAAAAGAAATAACCTCTCTTCCAAATATGAATAATGAAAAAAAGGCATAAGTTTAGGAGTGTTGACCTTAATGATGATAAACAGAGATTTTGTGTCATCCTCTGAGTGCTTTAAAATGTGATCTGATTGGGACAGAACAGACAAGGACAGATTGGGCATTATAATCTCAAACCCACCAGTGTGTTAAGAATGATTGAGGGAGTGGAGTTAAAAATCTTATAGACTCACGTAGCAGCAGTCTTAGGGTTTGGCAGATGGACTCTCTGTAGTTCTCCCTGGAATCATCTGGAAGGGAGGAGAGACAAACAGAGAACCCATATGGAATACAGAATGCATGATGAGGGGAAGCAGTGCACTCACAAAAAACACCTGGGTGAGTGATTGTGTCTGTGCATGAGTTATCTGTGTGTATCTGCATGCATGTGTGTGTGCGTGCATGTGTGTGTGTATATGCTTCTGGACATTTTTGCCTGCATGTGTGTCCTGACCATAGTCAACGCCGATATGTAGTTTGATTTCTGTCAAATGCACCATGGAAGGCATGCTGAAAACAAACAAAATGTGAGGAAAAACAGAACGTGAGAGGCCTACTTATGCTGTTGTAAATAAGAAATGTGTGTTTCCGCATTTATATGTGTGTGCGACTCACAGGTCAGGTACGTGCGATCCATCCAGAAGGGCCAGCATGCTTCCAGCTCCTAGAAGGCAGTGCTGAACTATGGCTAGACTCTGCAATAGCTCCTCCCTGTGCGCCACATTACACATTGCAGTCAGCTCAAAGCCTTGAGAATATGTGTGTGTGTGTGTGTGTGTGTGTGTGTGTGTGTGTGTGTGTGTGTGTGTGTGTGTGTGTGTGTTTTGTGTGTTTTGTATATTTTATTATTTTATATCTTCTGCTCTGATCATCAGTGTAGGAGTGATGGAGGGGTCAAGGTGGAGGTGGGGTCACATCAAGGATCAGCTCTGAGCCCTTTCTGGTTCTCAGTGGTGATGACAGGCTGATGGAGGAGATCAGGCAGGAGTCTCTGTGGACTATGATGTTGGTGGAGGACATGGTGGTCTGTAGTGAGAGTAAGGAGGAGGTGGAGTCTGGAGAGGTGGAGGTCTGCACTGGAGAGACGAGGAATGGAGGTCAGGAGGAGCAAGACAGAATACATAGAGAGAGGTGGAGGAGAGAGAGCAGG
>OMLC01043809.1:0-11049 GCA_900302585.1 Regalecus glesne
GATGCCAGGGTAGCCTTTAAACCTGAGAAGGTTAAAGAGACATGGTAAGGTGTTACTGAATAGCCTGTATGAAACAATGACATCATCGAAGCGTGTGGCCAGTGTGGTAGGGCTATTCTGTCAATGCACACTTGCTATCTGCTATCCTGGCTAAGTGAGCACAGATGTTGCTAATGGTGGTACAATACTGTCTAGATTGGGGTGAATTTGTTCATCCTTTCAGTTAAAAAGCAAAGAAGCTAGGAACTCAGCTCATCACCATCTTTTGATCATTTTGTAGGAAAACATGGGATTTTATGAACATGAGCAGTTAAAGCTTAAAAGGAGGGTTTACTCCAGATTGCTTTCAACCTGAATTTTCCACAGATTTCTGAAAAAAACACCTCAAATAATGATAAACTATACAAACGGACATGCACCTACATGAATATCGTACCCTTATGCTGTTTTTAAATCAGCTCGTAAACCTGTGATTAGTCCAATAATACATTTGTGATGTTGTTAAATAATTAATCCACACAGAGAGCACATAGCAGACAGTGAATGTCACAGACCAAGCTCGGAAACCTCTGACCTTGGTCTATGACATTCTATTCAATAAACAAATATCTGATTACATGCCCAAACTTTGGTACCAGAATCTGTAATAAATTGATGTTCAAGCATCATTCGAGGGTTCTGCCTTTCCATAAGTCCGAGCTCCGACTATATGCTATCCATCTTACCTTGGAGAAGGAGAAGGATGTGGGTTCCCCTGGCGATGAAGATTGTCTTTAAGGACCTGGTCAGTCTTTGGTCAGAGAATAAGTCCTTGTGTTCTAGTGATACTTGAGCCTGCGAGGCCCCTTATTGGCTGTGGATTTGTGTGAGGTAGGGCCACCAAACGGGGCCAGTGACATCTTAGCTGGCTGCCCCTGGATAAGGAGATGGATGAAATACTGTGGATATAAGAAGAGGGTTCAGGTTTTGGAAAGAAGCAGCTGAGAAATCTGTGTAGCTATATTTACTGTGATAGAGGGTAGCTAGGAATTATCTTAGAGAGGGTAATCTAAGTGTGGGAGGGGGTGTTGGGGGCAGGGGGGTGTTGAGTTGACAACCTGTAGTCATACATCGGCTTGGCATCCAAACAATGTCCCTGTGTCTTATAGTAGAGGGGAGAAGTGTCCACACACACACACACACACACACACAGCACGCTGGTCAGCAAGTCAGTCAGCTGCCCCAAAGGGACGAGAGTCAGTCATTCAGACAGTCGGGCAGCGTTTGTGTCGGTGTGAAAGTCAATCCATGAAACAATCAGTTTGTCGGTTAGACACTCGGTCTGGCATCAGTAAACCTATCAGCTAGTCAGACGTGCAGCTATGGGTGGGCCTTGCTGGGACTAGGCCCACCCTTTGGTTGTGTGGGTCCATCGAATCAAATGGCTTCTGTTTATTGAAATCTGCTATTATTGAAATGACTTAATATGTGGTCTGCTTTTCTTATTTTTCTATCTCTCTTTTCATGTAATATTCAGAATTTCATTTCATGTTGTTGTGAAATATCCAAGAAGTCGGGGATATCATTTTAGTACTGACTGGAGGCAACAGTCTGTCTATGATTTCATCCATCCATAGTCAACCACTTTTCTGAAATCAGGTCATGGAGTCATGCTGGAGCCTATCCCGGTGCTCATTGGGCAAAAGGCAGGAAAACACTCGGGACAAGTCACCCTTCCATCACAGGACTTGAGCACTCAGAGGTTTAATAGCTTGCTCAAGGACACTTTGACACGCTTTCTGCAGAAACTGGGGATGGAACCACCAATCTTCAAGAATGACTTTTTTTTCCTTCAAAATCGTTTTTGATGTGTGCTTTTTGAATGGCGCTGCCAACAAATCTACCACACGACACCGTATTGAGCATTTTCCAGAAACAAACTTGTTGCATCTTTGCTGGCTAATATTATTTCAACTTAAACTGGGTAGCTTGGGGACCAACACAGTTACCCTGCCAACGACAAAACAAATGTCCATTGAAAGGTTTGTAAGATTGAAGGAGCAGGTGCCCGATGTCACTGCTACCATTCCTGGATCCATTAACATGACGTGAGAGGGGGGCACCGAATTAGTGCCGTCAAACTCCACAACAGACGGGCCTTGACAGCTATTGGCATCGACTGACACGGAAAGCAGCCAAGGGCCAACACCTGAAGAATGTGACCTCGCAGAGGAGTCAAGGACTCCACTATGAGACCTGTCTACAATTGATGAACTCAGTCAAGAAAGTCTTCCTGGAACTGCCATGTGAGGAACATTATGCTGCTTCTCTACCACTCTGTATAAGGATTTAAGTTGAGTGAATATGCAAAAACGAGACATTTTCCCAGGATTTGTGTGGAATATTCCTTCTTGAGAAAAGGATTTGAATATTGGAAGCACATGAGATGCTTCTTGTTCTAAACACGAAAACAGCAAGCCACATGCTTTAGCTCTTAGTAAGCTGGAGGCACACAGAGAACACTATGCACCAAAATGGCCATGGGACTGTGCTGAACCCGATGCATGGAGATGCTGGAAACATAGCATTTGTTGAGAGAATCTGTCAACATGTGAAAGTGGTATTAGATATTGTCATGATGTGTGCCAAAAAAAAAGACATTCCTCTCAGGGCACACAGGGAAACAGATGAGGCTCTAAGCAGAGGAAACATTTTGGAAATGCTCAAATCGATTTTGAAGTATGACTCCGAAGTTGAAAACAGGTTCCAGCAGCTTCCATGGAATGCTACGCCGATGAGCCAAAACATTCACAATGAGCTATTGGAATATGCAGCTTCATTGTTACTATGGAAAATCAAGCAAGAATTCCATGAGACTACACATTTTTCCATACTGGCACATGAATACAAAGACCGATCCAAACATGAGCTAATAGCCTTGTGTTGCCATTCCATTCATGGTGGGGTGATTAAAGACTTGGCTGTAGGATTTGCTGACATGAGCGACACATCTTCAGACAGGATATCAAGGAAGATCCTGAAAGTCCACAGGCTGGCTGCTCACTGCTCCTATTTGACAGGATTGGTTAGATGCAGAGAACCAATTCCTCCAGCCTGTGTTATGTGGCAATAAACCAGTAAAAGAAGACCTGGAGGCGGAGCTGGATCCATCTCTGTTGGATTTTGTTATGATTGTGCATCAGTGGTATGGGGAGAGGTGGGGCGGTGGTGTGTGTTCCTGTGAAACAAACCTTCCCTAAAGCTGTTTAGATACTCTGCAAGTCCCATTGATTGAACCTGGTGTTGTCGGCTGCATAGCTTCACGTTGGAGGCCGCAGACATGTGCACTTCACGCAGTTCCAAAAGGAAATGCAGAATCAGAAGCTAAATGAGCTGGAGAGAAGTACTGATGTACAATGGAGCTCCTAGTTAGGGTCTGTAGGTAAAACACTGCAGCTGCTTGACGGGATACTAGAGAGTCTGGTTGGCTTTTCAGAACTAAATGCACGGTTGAGACATTGAGACATTTAGCAAACGATTTGACACCAGTGACATGGCAACAAAAGCATTGCAGAGTTCTACCTTGTGCATTGATCTGATGGATAAATAAAACCATTTTCCAAAGTCAGAGAGAATACAAATAGTGATTTGAACAAGGGAAGTAAAGTTCATTTACATAGCACTTTTAAAAGCCCGGTTACAAAGTGCTTCACATACAGTCATGACAAATAAGAATAAACGATAAGATAGATGAAATGCAAATTAAACACGACACAGGAAGAAAAAGCTCAAGCTAAAACCAACCACACGTCTATAAAAAGACTTTCCTCAAAAGAGGGCTTTAATGTAATCAACAAGCTCTTGTAGGTTATCCTGAAACAAGATGCTGACACGTGTAGAATCACGGGAGGTGCAGCCTCCTTATTTCCTGGACTCACAGCATTTGGTGGACTTGAGCTGCTTAGGAGCCCACGTAAGAGGTCTGGCATATCTATCACAGAGGCTGAATCCTCAGTCGTCCTACAACACATAAGACACAACATGGACGTGGAACACAACTGTCCACCTCTAATGGAAGTGCTTGACAACATTCCAGCAGAGATTTTTCCTAATACCAGTGCCCTGCCAAGGGTTATTATAACCCTGCTAATGGCATCATGTACAGTGGAGAGACTTTTCTCAACCACAAATTGGATAAGTACAAGACTGAGAGCCTCGATGTCAACACCTCGCCTGAACAGCTTCACCCCTTTGTCTTTTGAATGGGAACCATCAGACTCATTTGTCTGTGATGAAATCATGTCTATCTTCCCAGTGAGCCTCGACATCTACGCCTGGTCCTGCAGGAATAGTCAAGAATCAATATGACCCCATGAAGACGGCAATGGTAAGCTTTATAAAACACCTTTTCTCCCACTCTAGTCCATTTGTCAGCCTGGTGCTTCTGCATCAGGCCAACATAGTGATGACTTGGGAGGATTACTGAGTTGGTTGGGAATGATGTTAAGGTTGTGTCTGTAACGGCTGTGCAGTTGAAATTTAGCTTGAGAACATTTTAGTTTTGATGCTTAATACTTGATGCAGTCCGTGTCGAGCTGTTTTCATTGCATCTATATTCATAATGGTGGTCTGGGGCAGCACGGTGGTGGCTAGCCCTGTGATCTCACTGTGTGGGTCTCCTCCCGGTGCTGAGGGGGTTCTCACCATCAACAAGATGTGCATGTCAGGGTTAATACCCCTGCCCGTGCCCCTGAGCAAGGCAGTAGGACAAATAACTGCACTTGGTCTCCAGGTGCTGCAGCTTCTCACTGCTCCTATGCAACAGGTTTGGTTCAAAGCATAGAAGACATTTCGTTGCATGTATTTGCGATGAGGAATGAATAAAGCCTCTAGCTTCTTATTGGCCTAGATGTTTAATATGATGTCCTGTTGTAACTCGAGTGGATCCATTGGCTTTTAAGGGGCCGTGGAGGGAAGTCCATATGATAGCATAGCAGGCCAACACGTAGCTCAACACATTTGCGCTTGTGATATATTGTAGATACTATTAAGCTATTTATGGAAAGAATTGTGTGGGCTATCCACTTTTGTTCAGGCCCAGCTGTGGTTTCATTTCTGGCTAGGCCGCTGTGTCACACTGACAGACATTCAGGCCGAGCAGTCAGTCTGTCAGTCAGACAGAATCACCAGCCAGGCAGCCTGTTAGTGAACTGGTCTGTCAGCGAGACTGTCAGTTACTCCATCTGACCATCAATCAGTCGGCCGTGTACCAAACCTTTTTCCCTAGCAGAGGAAGATCCAGCTGAGAGCTTTGAGCTGTCTTTACCTGAGTTCAGGGGTTAAGTCCTCTTCAGCTTGAATAATCCATCAAATGGAAGCATGCTACAAAAGATTCTAAAAACGGGTCATTTGAGTGTCTCTGTACAAGGAGAGAGCGGAGGGAAAAACCGTATGCGGTGTCTTGATAGGCGTAAGCACAACCCTGGCTTTGTACACCCAGCAGTGTGTGTCATGTGTATCTGGAAGCAGCCGAATCCCTTCAGGACATTCAGTCAATGGCAGCCCAGTGGAGGACAAGTACTCATCTGTGGAATAGAGGCTGCGGGGGGGCAATAGACAGTCTTATCTAATACGATGCTGGTGACAAAAGATGATTCAAAGAACATGCAGCTCGTTGCATAGATACCAATGGAGGACCAGAGTTCAGAGATGTACTGACTGTCTGTGTCGGATATGAGCGAGCCAAGAGCCTTTGGTCATGTTATCACATGGCTATGTTGAATACCTACTGCTGATTGGCCAATCGAAGCATTCTCTGGTTGATTATTTCTGAATGGCAGACCCCGGTCAAGTTGGTACCTCATCGCTTTTCGTGTTCATTTATTAATCTGGTATAAAGCCGCTTTATGTTGGTATTGTATTATTACAATGAAATGTGTTCTCTGTATTTAACTTTTCCTATTGTACAGGGGCAGTGGGCAGCTGTGGCGCTCGAGGACCAACTCCAGTTATTTCTATCTATTGCCCTGCTCAGGGGAAAGTTAATAATTATAAGTAGTTTCTGTCATACTTTGACTTATTTCATTAAGTCACGTAATAAGAGGGGGAACCCACTCTGAGCCTGCCGGACCCCCACCCCAGCACGTTGGGCCTCAGTCTGCCTCCATCTCAGTCATCCTTTTTTGATAGAAGACAGCCACATCAACAATAATGTGGTAGGCCACCACACACACACTCACAGTGCCAAAAGCACTTCAGTAAGCTCAGGACATGACCATGGGTTGAGTTGCAGTCTGGGGATAGACTGGGTGAACCACAAGAAGAGAAGATAGAAGCCTAGTAAATCAGCCAACGAACCAAAGACTGCAGGAAGTCAGCAAGTCAGAAAACAACACATCAACTAATGATTGTTGTCATTCTAACTGGCGGCGTGCCAGCAACTTAAACGTAGATTTTCATATTTACATTTGCATTTATTATATAGCGACTATTGGATGGACTGATTGTATAACAAATGGCTTACCGGCGGATGGCTCGGTTCAGGAGGCTGGGTGGTCATCTAGTATGAACTACAGTTTATACTGAAAAACCTGACTCCACTGGGATCAAATGTCCATGTGGCCTAGCCTTCATCCACTGGGGGAGAATCGATAAAGAGAATTCTTACATAGCAGTAATCAGAGACCACATATTAACTCCTTTCAGCTTGTGTCTATTCACTCCTTTGTACTCGGGGTCGTTTGGATGCTCAGTGGCTTCTCTTCCATCTTTCTCATCCAGTTGTCACTGTTGGGCAGAGCACACACTTAACCACAAGCACATAACCTTTAGGATGGCTTCTGAACTCAGAAGCCATCAAAGACCAGATGACCCACGAGTCAGGCCCCACTGTTACAGGGTCCATTATTGCTGAATTAGAGAAGGACTGCTCTGAGGATCGAGGGCTGGCATAGCTAAGGAGGCCGGATGGTCATGCAGTAATCAGAAGGTTGGTGATTCGATCTCCGGTTCCTTTAGAGAGTGTGTTGAAGTGTCCTTGAGCAAGACACTGAACCTTTAACTAGTCAAGCCCTGTGGTGGACTGGTGACCTGTCCTCAAGACTGCCTTGTATAAAAGGTTCATTGATCTGCAACACAAATGTCTTTCTTGCAGCCCCCCCGGTGGTCCCCTCTTTGTTGTGAACTTCCCGGGCAGTTCCTTGTCAGAACTTCTGATGGGGAGCACCCGGCATCCCCAGAACAATGAAACGCAGCATGTGTGTCAGCGGTGGAGGCTGAAGGCTGAGCAGGTTCCTAGCTGCCTGCAGTGGAAGCAGCTCAGCTCTTTAGTGGAGTTCTCCTCGCAGTGCTGCCATACATCTCAGGTGACCTGGAACCCCCCTGGCTTGTCTGGGTCAAACTGTCATAGGCCTGAGGTGCTGTCATAGTGTAACATGTACTGAAGGCAACAAGGTTTTATTTTTGGAGTGGCCATGGACACTCTTGCTCGCTCCCCTAAGCAGGCATCAGTTCATTTCAGAATGAGACGGCCCCTGTGACACTCCGAACTGGGATTAACAAGCAGCAAGCAGGTTTCCCCAGCTCCTACTCACAAAAGGTAAACCCATTCAAACTAAGTGGCTGTTGATTGACAAGCTCATCATACTGTGATGTGTTCCTGCCTCATTGGCATGGTGCTAAGCTTGCTGCAGTGCATAAGATCTATACCAACAAGTACACAATGGGAAATCTTAAGAATACAATACATCTTAAACTGAATAATTCTAGATTTCCTGTCCAATGTCAACCATGGTGTGTATTTTATAATTTTGCAAAATGGTGGATTGGTGGATCATAATGAAGAGTCATTAAAAGAACCTGCACATCAACATATATTCTTTGATCTTCCTACTAAATGTTCATTTTCAAATGGAAGATCTGTCACTCAATCTTTTACTTGGTAGTTAGTAGGTAGGAGTTTTATCTCTGAGTGAGCCCTGTCAAAGGGAACCTATACTCTCTATTATATGCAGTTTAAGAAAAAAGGAAGGGAAAAAAACCCAACCTCTGCATCCACCTCTTCTAAGAAGCACATTTTGCTACCTTTCAAATTGAACGCCAGGGATGAAAAAACAAGCGGATTTTGTTGAATTAATAACTTGTCCTCAGTATTTGTGATAAGTAAAGTTCTCTAAAGCTAAAGACTGGTTGAGATCACAACACGCTTGAGTTACAAGCTAATTTTACACTTTCTTCTTTTGAGCTGCTCCAATGGAAGTGTCCCAGATATCTAACCCTGCTATCTTAATAGGGAGACTTCTTATGTGTCAGCCACCGTCTTCTCTGTCCCTGGACAGGAATGGACAATATAAAAGTGCTGTTGAAACAAGCTGCCAAAGTATACTTCATAGGCCAGATGGATGGCCATACTTACGAGAGGCAGTTCTTCACTGCATTGGGACGGAACGCTGAATCGGTCAAAACCAGCTTGCTGAAAACAAGTGTGCATGTTTTAGGCACATAGATAGAAAGCTGCGCTAACCTGAATTCAATAGAAGTTCCAAACCTAAGAGTTTGTGACCAGGACCACCCGGCCATGCTGGGGGCATTCGACTTTAGGCCTCAAGCCGAGGCCAAGCAGTGGTTTCCAGAGTAGAGGGGTGTCACTGTTTAGAGGACGGCTATTAACTGCTGGGAGCAGGTGGTTGGTGTCCTAATGGTGTCACTTGCTCCAGTTTCCTTCAATCTAAATTTAGGTCATGGACCTTTCCTGGTGGCCATGCCAAATCCGTCCTGTCTTCATAAAGGAAACCTTTAGAAAACATAACAAATCATCTGAAGTTAAGCAAAAACAGAGCTTCCATGATGAGAGTCAGCAGCGTTCAGCTCCAATGCCTCATCATAGTTATTAGGTTTTCAGTGTTCGTCTTGTCCTGAGGACTTCATGTAAGCTGCATCTTTTCAAAGCTTTTTTCTAGTCGACGTTTTGCTCTGTGGTCCCTCTACAGCTGCAGCGATATTAGAATAAATCTGCTGTCGAGGTATTCTTACTTGCACTCCTTATCATTAGCCGCTTGGTTAGCAGTGACCTCGCAGCATACAACGTGCTAAAATATTTGATGAATGTAAATCATGCCTAGCAACACCGACCCGGATAATGTGTGTCCATCAACCCAGAGAGGCTTTTGAATGTATTATATTTCCCATACAGATCATACTTGGACCAGACATTATTCTTTGTGGCAGACTATTTTCAGAGTTGGTTTGTCATCGTTTTAAAGTAGGCGAGCCATAAACAGCAACTTGCATAGCTTTCTATTTCTGTTACAGAGGTTTTATGAAGCCACACAACACCTGTAAGGTTCTGTTAAAGTTAGTCTTGAAAACGTGCTAATGAGCCTGTTGTCACAGAACTGCAGAGCTTCCTGAAACTAGCCATGGTGGTCTTTTTTACTGTTACCAGCAGCAGTTAAATAAAGGCTAAAATTTAATTGTGAATCTTGCTCAATACCTTATACCAGCAACAAACTGACAGAGTCGGCCTGCAGAATAAATGATTATCAATGAGCAGAGTCATTACAATTGCTTGGTGGCTCTCAACATGTCCTCGTCATTAACTTTATTTTGATTTTGGTGTAATGGGGTAACAAAATCTCAACAAAAAGACAGCATAAATGAGATTTACTACAATAAACAAAGGAGTTTGCCTTCATTTTGGGCTCTCGGTGGTTCAGTGATGGTGTAGAGAGACATTGGCGAACTGTAAATCTGCCGCAGCATAACTAAGCCCCCTCAAATTAACATCTTAATGCTCATGTTGACTAATATGGGAAACGTGTAGAAAGTTGAAATGGGATCATTGGTCCTATAAAACATGTGCAGTATCCAAGACATGGTTTATGCATCCAAACTCTTCAAATGTCCAATGTGTCTTTCACAATTCCAGCTGAAAAGCAAAATCACAAATGTCAGCATTTTTCTCTACAGTCAAATCCAAGAATTCAATGGCTCATATAGAATATTGAAAAAATTATAAGTCTATTGGAAAATGTTCAATAATGCTTTTTAACCTTTGATGACTACGTGAAAGGCTAGCCTACGTTGTCCAACCTGATCAAAGACATATTTTTCTATAGGATGTTGCACATCTTGAACACACCACGTTACCAGAAAATGGAATTGTGTGTCTCGGTGTCAGGAAGGAAGATGATTGTTTTTGTTGTTTTGTGTTTTTTTCTTGTTGCTATCTTCGTTGGTGACCAGTAATCGGTTTACCTCAACCACTTTGGAAATCATGTTCAACCTGCCAGGCTAACAGAGTTGTCATAAACAGCTACGATGCTTTATCTCGTGTTGGGTTTGTTGTCCTCATGCAGGGTCATGCTTGGTTAATAAACGAGTCTACTTGATCTGTCTCACTGTGTTTCAGGGAACTGAGATGTTGATGGAAGTCACCTACAGTAATGGGCTGGAGCCGGACCTCTCCCGACACTATCCTCCACCCGTACTACCCAAACCGAGCAAAGACAATGTCAGGCTGCAGAAACTTAGGAAGAAAAGAGCCAAGAAAAAAGGTGGCCCCTCTCAAACACCGATCCCCTTTCGCTCCTGTTTGTCCCCTGTTGATGAAGCAAGCACAGACCTGGAACACAGTGACCAGTCCACTCCGCCGGAGACACCAGATTCCGCCTACCAAGGGGATTCTTCAGCGTCCAGATTCCCCTTTGCCCCGCTTTGTAATCACTGGATATCCCCCTTCCCTAATCCTGAGAGTAGCCCCTACGGTCAAACAGGCAGTCTCCTCCCACTGAAGTACATCCCTCCAATCAGGACAACAGAAGAACAGGTGGCTCCGCTGTTCGAGTGTTCTTCTTTTTTATTTGATGATGCCACTCCTCTGACAAAACCTCCCTCAGCTCCACCGCCACCTCCCCAGAAGGTTCTGGCAGCCCGTCCTGCTGCTTTTAATTCAACCAAGACTCCAGACTCTCCTAGATCAGCCACAACAGCAGCTCCTCCGCTCCCCGTTCCTCTGCCGCAGACGAGCCCAAAAATATCAAGTCACAGCCTGACCCTGTCCCCAGCTGCCCC
>OMLC01043810.1:0-11881 GCA_900302585.1 Regalecus glesne
GGAATTGACATTTTAACTGAGTGGAGGAGTTTGAGCACATTCTTTATGCAATGTCAGAGGCTGCAATCTGTTTTGGCAGTAGCAAAGAGGGACGTATGATCAAGGCTTGTTCACAAAAACCATCTGGTTCCCCCAAGACAGGGGTGACATTAGGAGAACAGAGCCAACCTAAATATGATGAATCGGGCTCAAACGCCAAGGATGGGATTGTTGGTGAACGTAATAACCAGGCCAGTAAAGGTTGATGATGATGGGACTGTTGCGTGGGGTTTCTTGGCTGTTGACGACATGGCTGACATGAAGTTAGGTGAGGCCAGTTTCAGGGTACCATGGCCTAAGAGGAAGCCCAAAAGCAGGCATGGCAGGTTGATAAGTGATAATGTAATTCCTCTAACTGTGCAGGTTTTGAACATATCTTGCTTGTTGGGCATAGATACTGGTCTCATTTCCAAACATCAGAAAAGGGTTTGGACTGGGTTGAACATAAGCATCTGCAGCAGACTGATTGCTTTTGGGTTTGGCCTGGTTTCATGGTACTGCTGCACCTTTTAATATAAGGAGGTGGGTATGTCAAGGATGCACTCTTACTGCTGTGCTGTACTCCATCATTGGAAGGACAATCTCTGATGATTGTCAGCAAGCTGCTTGAACATTCTAAACTGCCTAATGGGACATGAATCCCTCCTGCTGAAGGAATATAGCAGTAGTGTGATTGTACCTCATATTGATGATGATCCTTTTCCTTGTTTGAGTATTCACCCCAATTTTGACAGCTGTGCTGGTCCTTATTTAGATGTGAGCAGTTGTACTTTTTAAAATGTAGCTGGGGCAAAAGGTAAGCATTTTATCGGTTGATGGCCAAGTGTCTAAACGAGGGTAAGCTACAGAATCATGTGGACACACCTGGTGAGGTCATGTATGTTTGGAAGATGGGGTCAAACCTGCTTGGAGGGATCGATGCATAACGTTATCAAGAAAGAAGGTGGCTGACTTGCAGTGGAGAGTTTCACATGGGATAGCAGAGGTTCTGTCTTTGCTAAGAAACTGTTTTTTGTTGTTACTCAGGATTTATGAGCACCTGGCTCCACTCTTCATGTTGTTTGAGAGCTTATTCAGGAAGGTCGGGGAGGCTTTTTCAAAGCAAATATTCATTTTTGGGTTTAACTACAAACAGCCTGACAAAGACAAATGCCAACAAATGAATTTTGTCTTGGGCCAAGCAAAATGGCTATTTATGTAAACGGGAGGAGGAAGATTGACGATGCTTTAGGCATTGATTGGAAATGATTGTTTATTAGGAACGTTAAAGCCAGGATAATGATTGATTTTGACAGAGAAATGAAGGATGTTTGCCAGATCAGCATTATCTAGGCTCTGTGAAGGACAACCGGTTCCTGTTTTCTTTGAGGTTGATGTGATTTAGTAGTTTGCAGATGTGTATATTTCTTAATGGCTCGGTGTGTGTTTGATGACATAAGTTGTTTTGAAAATCAACTCACTAATATACTAATGCATTTCAGAAAGTTAATTGGAGCATATCTCAGAGGGCCTGCCCACCACTTTGAGAAGAGTCGTTTAGAATCTGTTGCATTTTGTTAGGGGATCTGTCAGTTCTCACCAACAAAATAGGAACAGTCACCATGTTTTTTTTCCTAATTACTACTATTACCATTACCATTTTCAGTGTGTTGCTGCATAGGTAAAGAAAGGAAGGAAATGGAATATTCAACTCTTTATTCCTCACTGCCAGTGGCCGTAAGTGATGTCCTGGCCGGCGTGAGCCAGGTGACAAACCCCCACCAGTGACTAGTTTATTATCTCTGCCACATTTGATGATCCTGGTGAGGGTAGTAGTAGAAGTGGGGTGGTGGCAGTAGGTTGTTAACACAGCCATGATTGAGGATGGAAACTAATTGAATAATAAGAATATATTTGAAATAAAATATGGTGTATAAAGTGCAGTCTTGACATCATGCCTTCTCTGTATGGTCTCTTTTTACTCATTCAGCTGACAGAGAGAGGTTAAGGAAAACACGTCTGAAGGTATTCTATGCAATCAGGAACCCTTTTCAGACTTTTCTGGAGACTTAGATCCTTGCCTGCACTCTGCTCCATCTGCTCCATTATCTGACTTTGACCCTGCTCCTCCTTCATCTTCAGTCTCACTCTCCTGCGGTAGACTGACCTCCCAACCCATTTACGGTAGCCAATCTAATCTTCATTCAATTCAGTCACTTCTTATCATCTTCTTCATCTTTTCAAGAAATACCTCATATCCCTCCCCCCTCATGAATCATATTCTCATCTCCTGTATTGTCCTTTCCCACTTGCCCAGAAATCACTTTTTGCCATTTTTCTCTTGCTCTCATTTTCTCCCTTAGTGCTTCTCCATAATGCATTACCATTTTGAGGTCGTAGAACGATTTGTTCCTTTTATTAACAGGGCCATGTGACCATGACCACTGACCTCTTTACCTTGGGTCGGCTTTAATGTTGGTATTCCAGGAATTTCAACAAATTCTTCTGCCGTGTCTCTTAAACATAAAAGTATTTGTCCATGTGTAAGCAGATTCCATGATCTACTGTATATTAATATTGTGTAAGAACTACTAGCAGCTCAGTGGTGGTGTGTGCGTTTCAGGAACTAACAAATCAGGTGTCACAGGCTCAAACCCACCACAGGGCATCAGGAAAGGCTATCTGGTCTTACTCCCCCATGCCTGGTAAATGTGAGGAATATGTTGTAAAGTGCTTTGACTGGTTACTAGACTAGAAAAGTACAATATGAAAATGAGTCCATTGACCATCTTCTATGTATAATTTGAAATATTGATTGAGTCATCCCTTTACATGATCTTTAGGTCTATTTTTTGAGTTGTGGGGCCTGGTTGGGTCCATTCATCGTCGGCTGCTTATCTGAAGTCGGGTTGCGGGGGAACTGGAGCCTATCTCAGTTCTCATTGGGTGAGAGGCGGGGAGACACCCTTTAAGGGTCACCAGTCTATCACAGGCCAGAGCAGTTGGGGGAACAGTGTCTTACTCAACATGCTTCTCTGCAGGTCTGGGGTTCAAACGTGCAAGCTTTCTATTGCCAGATGACCGCTCTACCCACTGAGCCATGCCGCCCCTGTCATTTGTAATTGAATTATTACACATAATATTTTACAGTTGATCTTATGTAGCGCATTGGACTCCCTCTCTCGGCTCTCTCGCTGGGAGCTCTTCTCTCTACAAATTGGTCTGCTGAGCACCACAGAACAAGTCCGTTTCTACTTGACCAGTGTGTCTGGGTCTTTTGAGGACAATGTGCCACAGCACCCCTCCTCTCCACTCTCAAATGTCTCACGCAGGGCAGCGTCAGGGGAGGGCCAGACCAGGCTGTGCCGGCTCATTTGGCCCCTCTTGTCCACTGATGTTGTTTTCCACCTGTCGCAGCATCACGTTGTAACACCAGCCCTCTCAAGGTCAACTTCAACAGTTGCTCACTCCTGCTGACAGGATGGCAACCATCAGAAACCCAGCTTGACAGTGGTGATAATCTGGCAAAACTGGACACATTTACTCAATTGCTATGTCAGGGAGGAAACTGCTGATATAATCCATTAAAACTGGTACAGCCTAATGGTTTCCATGTCAGAGATTTCATAGGGATAGGGTCGGGGGAGCCTATCAATATTATTATAATTATTATTAGTGGTGGTGGTGGTAGGGGCACCATAGCTCAGGAGGTGAGGTGGTTGTCTAGTAATCAGAAGTGGTTTGATCGCTGGTTTCTTTAAAGTGTGTTGAAATGGCCTTGAGTAAGACACTGAACTGCTCAAGCCCTGAGATGGAGTGGTGACCTGTCTAGGGTGTACCCCACCTTTTACTTAATGAACACTGGGATAGGCCTCAGCATGACTCCATCTGATTTAGGATAAGTGGTTGACATGGTTGGTTGGATGGATGTTTTTAGGTTTGTTTTGTTGTAACGACAGCAACACTACCGTATTATTTTTATTAAAAAATGTCATGAATGAAAACATTGCAGTGACGTGTCAAAGTGCACGGCACATCACATGCAGTGGTGATTTGGTGTGTTCTCTCATGAAAATGAAATGCCATCCCATTTGATTTGCTCCAGTGCTGCCTCTGCTCCCGCTCGTGAAGCTGAGCTCACCGGTGATGTCTCTGCTATCACTGCAGCAAGGATGTATGCCAATTAAACATCAGAGGTGAGCGCTGAATCCAACGAGCCACGAGAGGTCAAGAACATACATTAATTTGTCTTTTTCATCTCCGATGGCAGACGAATCCAGAAGAGGAACGAAAATGCTTCATCTTATCATTTTCTAACCCACTTCTTGAGGGAGGGTTCCTCTCTATCTACTATTCACTCTTATTTCACAGACCTCTTTTCCCAACGTCCCTCTGTCACCCGTCTATCTTTCTTTACCATAGCTCTGGCAACAGCCACAGTTGTGTTCATGATGTTATGAGCTTCCACCACCCTTTTATCATTTACTTCTTCAACTCATTGACACAAAAATGAAGCTAGCACTGGGTAATATAGAACGTTTTATCATGATAGCTATGGGAGGGAGACCTTCAACAATAATGATAAAAATCAAGATTAAAACTTGCGTATGCAAAATAAAATTTTCAAGAATCCAGTCCATCATTAATGTAGACAACAAAACTGGCTTATGATTTGACAGTCGGGGGATTGAAAGAAGGGGCTCTTTTATTCACCAGTGAACATGCATTCAGTGAAATGTGTTCTTTGCCGGATACCCATCCTGTTGTGTAGGAGCAGTGGCCAGCGCTTGGGGAGTAGTTAGGGGTTCAGTGTCTTGCTCAAGGACACCCTGACATGCTCTCTGCAGAACCGATGATTGAACCTGTAACCTTCTGATTACCAGAAGACCGCTCTACCCACTGAGCTATGCCGCCCTCTTCTTCATTTTGATGTGAAATGACTGTGCCCCTCTTGCTGGTAAATTCAACCCATACTTTACAGAGGTCTGGGCCAGTCCTTATTTTTCAACTTAAAACTATGGCAGAAAACCCGTTATAGGAACTACTTAACAGTACTAAAGAGCAGCTCCGTGACACTAGGTGTGACCCAAAAAGAGGTAGATGGTATAATTGGACACGACAGATTCAGGTTGGAAAAGCCATCAGTCTCCATTTTGCACTCCTGGAATTAGTGACAGAGCAGATGTTTTCAAATTATGAATATTATCTTTGTGATAAAGATGAAAAAGAACCATAGACTGGCAGGAGAAGGGAAGAGAAAGTCACTGTCATAAAGAGCTGGTAAATCACACATTAGCTGAATACCATGACCGCTCTGAGTTCCATGTGATGCATCTGTTCATGACGAGAATTAGCATGTGATGATGATGATGATGCACCGTGAAGGTGAAGCTGTTGGTAGCCAATTCCAAAGACAACTGCAGTCACTAATTCATATGATTGAGTGGGAGACGGAAGAATAAGCATTTTTTTTGTAACCTGATTTTTATTTTTTTTAAATTTATTTATGCATTTATTTATTTTGTTACTACCGGAACTTTTTTAACAGATTGTAATCCCTGAAAATATTTTACAGCTTTCAAAACGTCAATTTTTGCCCATGGGTTGATGCTACGTTCTAGTGTCATCTGCTGCAACATAAAGGGCTGTGGTAGCTCAGTGCCAGAGCGTACACGTCAGGAGCTGATGAGCCAGATTTTGGGGAATCAAACCCACCATGGGGTATTGGGAAGGGTATCCAGCCTTAATACCCCATGCTCTATCCGACTCCATAATATCGTGACAGGGATGTCCTGTATGATGATAGAAGCATTGAAAAATGGTCCAGCATAGCTTGGAGGGAAGAGCAGTCATCTGATGATCAGAGGGCTGCAGGTTTGATCCCCAGTCCTGCAGAAAGCATTTTAAGGTGTCCTTGAGCAAGACGCCAGACCCCTACACTGCTCCCTGAGTGCTACGGGACACCTGCTCACTGCTCGTGTATAATGGGATGGATTAAATTTAGAGAATTGCAAATTCCCCCTTGTGGGAGTGATGAGGTATATCCACAAAAAAAAGACCCAGATTGAAAAATAAAATTCAAGTCCATGCTGCAGTTAGCTGGTGGTGTGTCTGGTAACTCACCATGCAAAGTTTGAAAAACCTATCTCATCAGCCATCTCTCCTACTCCCTTAATAAAGCCACTCTTCTGTATCCAGGAGGATGAGGTGAGAGCACCATTCATGAGGCTGAACATCAGGAAAGCAGCAGGGCTAGACAGGATCAGTCCTGCTTTGCTGAGCCACTGTGGAGCTCATTTGGCCCCACATATACCACCATATTTAATGCTTCTCTAAGCTGATGTATAGTCCCACAGTGCTTCAAACGGTCAACCGATTTTCCTTTGCCAAATTCCTCAAGAGTTACCTGTGTCTATCCACATCTTTGAGATGAGGATGTATTGGAAAATGTTAAAAGTTCCATATACAGCGTGTGACAAATGATGAGGTACTAAAATGTTTGAAAGAAAATGGCAAATGATTTAACAACACCACAATGAATAGGAAGATGTGATACTTTGGCCATTTGATAAGACGTGGTAAGCTGTAGAAGACACTGACAGAGGGAAAGGTCAGGGGAAGAAGACAGAGGGGATGACTAGGCAGAACATGGATGACAGACCTGAAGCATGGGACAAGAGGGAATGTGTTAGGAAGGCTACTGATCCACAATACTGGAGAGACTTGACTGCACATGTACCAGTGGTAGATGCAACATAGGACAGAAGGAATGAACCTGCGTCAGTGACTTGAGATCAATTGTTCTTACATCTGCTGCCATGAAAGCAGTTGAGCACAACATGTTTTCATACTGGAAATCCTGCATCTTTTCAATAATGGACCACTATCAGTTTGTTCATTAACCTAACTGATCCGTTGAGGATGCCGTGCCTTGAAACATTTGGGATCCCCCTACACATGCATCATAGATTTTAGTTCTGTTAAGAAACCATATTGCTTATTTTTGTCTAGCCCAGCCTTTTAAGGGTGGAGATGCCTAAAGTCAGCTTAGACTCAAGATGTCCTCTGTGTGAGGGATGCAGCATTTCCCTCAGTAAACACTATATACAGATGAACTGATTCAACCTTTTTTATGATTTCGTTACCTGGACTACTGAGCATGCATAAAGATATCATCAACATTATTGAGTATAGATTTTTGACTATTGCAAAGGGATCTCCTGTCTCGCATATCTTTTCTCTCTAAACGATGTCTCTTCGCTTGTGTATGTGAAGGGTGTGATGTGATTCTCCCAAGCATGCGCATGTTTTCTGTCCTCCTCTCGGGTTTCTATGGTGACAGTGGTTGCCACCAGGACTAGCATCCTGATCATCACATTTTTTTGTGGTTATGAATTCATACAATTTTGCTATCCTAATTTGGTGTTCTATCCTTCTCACTCCCAATGTGACTGTTTTTCCTCATCTCTTCTCCCATCTATGTGAACATTGTGATGAGTCCATATGAATGAAGATGAGTTGTTCCATATCTGATGTGAGGGTCTATGGCCAGGATGTTATTTTACTGTAAAACCCACTGAGGTAAACTTTTAATTTTGGTCTTTGGCTGGATAAGTAAAATTGACTTAATAGCTTTTCCCTCCTAGCTGTAGTCCTCCCTCTCCCCCCTCTCACACATCACTAGCATATATAAGCATATGCATACATATGCAAGTGATCACGTATATGGTTGTGTGTAGTATGTTCTGTATCACTTTATGGTTTCATGATAATATATGCAGTATGATCTATTGTCCATGTTTTTCATGCTACAACATTTTTATATAATATACCAAAATCAAATTCCACTGGCCTTGGTCATGTGGCTAATAACAATCCATCCATCCATCCTGTCGCTGGTAGACTCACCCTTGTCCTTGTTACTCCAGCTGGTTGCCTCATAAGAGGCCAGATCCACATACAGAGATGACCATAAAGATGCTGCATTCAGAGCTGCCCGAGAACGTGGTGGAGTGTGTCTGAGAATACCATGGTCTCATTCCCGATTTGTGACTGTTTTTCCTCATCTCTTCTCCCATCTATGTGAACATTGTGATGAGTCCATATGAATGGAGATGAATTGTTCCATATCTGATTTGAGGGTCTATGGCCAGGATGCATGCAGACGTGACGTGGAGAGGAAAGTGCTACAGTTGTGGGCAGTTGACTTTTTTTTTTTTTTTTGGACTGAGCCTTGGTCAATCTCTAAGCTCAAAGCTCTTTGTCCAGTGATGTGTTCTTAAAAGAATAGCAGCAACAGGGACCAGTCATCCAGTTTGGACTGACTCAAAACCAGTACCACAAAACCATGCCAGTATGCCCCCGGGCTCCAGATGCATTCACATGGTTACAGGCTGAACTCTGACACACTCCAAAAGCTTAGATTCAGCAGGCCTCTGTCCTGTCTGAGGTGAAGGGACCTGTGTCAAGGAAGGTTTGTGTTTAGACAGCACCTGTGAAGAAGGCTTCTGGCACAGTGAGCACAGTGACACACCAGATGACTTTTGCCGAGAGAGACAAATGTGCAGGTTTGTGTGCACGTGTGTACGTGTCCTGCAAAACGCAGATGTAAAGCTGTGTCCAGCAATGGGCCTGTATCCAACATCTTAACAATCAAGCCATTTAAGCCCAATGGCTTCAACGACCAAAGCAAGACCCAGGTTGTAAAACCCAGAATAGATTATGTGACAGTTGGTGGTGTGTTCAGTCACCCATTTCACCAGATGTGTGTGTGTGTGTGTGTGTGTGTGTGTGTTGGCAGGGACACTGACTATGGGGTCAGGAAGGGAAGAAACACTGAGCAGACGATGGCAGGCATAAAAAAGCCTGTCGAAAATGACGGCTTACCTATGAACTGCAGCAGGAGGCTCTGTTTTGACTTGTCAGGCTTTGGCCTCTACTGGCTACTTTGTTGTGATTGTCAAAATGAGATGGAGGACGGGGCTTGAGCTGTGGCTTAACAGAGCCGCTTACAGATAGTAGTTGTTGTTTTGGAATGAACAAGAAAGATGGCAGGAGGATTTAGTTTTTATCCTGGGTCCTTTTGTAGCTACCATGTGGGGATATGTGAGTATCCAGTGGATTGTATCAACCTTTATCGATATAGCTGAAGATTGTTGTGTTGTCCTTCTGTGAGAGCCATGAGACTGAAGTCAAATTACATTCAAGTGAAAACCAACATAAACAAAAAACTGATTCTGGTGCTGAAAACCAGATTGGAGACCACATTGGTTGAGTGGTTTAACCAAAATTCTACTCCTTGAGCTGGACATGTGTTTTAACAGCAGCATGGTCTGTGAATGTTTGTTATACAGGGACCTCCGCATGTGCAGAGGAGGTTTCATGTCTACCTTTCTAGGGGGCAGGCTGGTTTTACAAAAACCAGGTTACATAAGAATGGCCAAGGAAACCTGAAAAATGGCAAACAAGGAAAATGAACAGAGGAAGGCAACAGAGTGGGAAAACCCTGAGCATACGTGTAACTACATATTTTGTGTTGTGGACGTCCTTTCCCTCCATGTGTATATAGCATGGTGGCCCAGGTCCTCTGTGTGGAGTTTGCATGTTCTCCCCGTGTCTGCGTGTGTTTCCACCCACCATCTAAAATAGATGCATATTAGGGTTGATACTCTTGCCTCTGCTCCTGAGCAAGGTCATAGGAAAAAGAGCTGGAGCTGGTTCCTGAGCCCTGCAGCTGCTCACTACTCCTATACAGTAGGATGGGTTAAATACAAAGAACACATTTTGTTGTCTTGATGCATGCTCAATAATCCAGGTAGGGAAATCACAAAAAGAGGTGAATCTGTTCAACTGGATCAGAAGTTTAAACTTCTGATCCAGTTGAACAGATTCACCTCTTTTTGTGAACACATTTTGTTGTTTTTATGTATGAATAACGAAAAGTAAATGAGTCGAGTTGAGTCAATTTTATTTGTATAGTCCATGCTGACAAATCAAATTGTGACTCAGTGGACTTTAAATTTACAGTAACACAACACTCTGTCCTTAGACCCTCACATCAGGTAAGGAATAACTCCCTTAAAACATCTCGAGAGAAAAAAACAGGAAGAAACCTCAGAGAGCCACAGAGGAGGGATCTCTCTCCCAAGATGGACCACCATGCAAACGATGTTGTATATAAATAATAAAACATAACTTACAGAATACAGCATTCGGTGGATAACCTAATGTAGTCGAATTACAAAAGCTCTAGTAATAATTATGGTAATCTCTTTTATAGCGCATATATATGTACATATTAATATCGGGGCATATTAATGGATCTCTAAAATGCAAATGGAACAGATGTAGCTACTAGGCTAATTCTCTTCATATGAAGAATGTGTACCAATGGACGGGTGGCTTGATAAACTTTGAAAAGCCTCCAGTAGCTGTAGTAGTAGGGAGCAACAGAGGCCAGGCATTGTAGCCCCGACCCACCATGGGGGCAAACATTATGAGTCTCCCAGGCTCCTCCCAGGTCACATACACAGACAATGAGAGAAAAGACATCATTTAGCAAGAGAAAAGACATGAGGGAAGAGAACAGTTTGTATTAGTCTCTACCATCCATCCATCCATCCATCCATTGTCAACTGCTTATCCAAAGTCGGGTCATGGGAGTAGAGGGATGGTGGGGATACATCCTGTATAGGTCACCAGTCTATCACAGGGCAGAGCCATTAAGGAGCAGTGTCTGGCTCAAGGATACTTTGACATACTGCACCTGCAACCTTACGATTGCCATATGACCGCTCGACCCACTGAGCCAGGCTGCTGCTTTTATTTTATATTTTTGTATTTTTTGCTCTTTTAATAAGAAGTACTGTGTGGTTTACTCCTGTCTCATGTAACCTTACACTTACTACTAACAATTCTAACAATAATCAATACTAATAATTTTAACGACAAAATTCAAGAAAAAAGAGCTCTGGTATCAGTATTGGCAAATATCTGAATTCAGGAATTGGTCAGAAATGAAATGAGTGATTAGCATATTTCTAGCCATTCACATTTTTACTTTCAGGTCTCCTATAGGCTTTTCCGTACTCCATAGCTCTTTGCTAATTTGTAGCTTCATCTGTACCACAGTGGAAAAGCCATCCCCCTCTCCTGTCTGGAAGGTTATCCACTGAGTGAGGTGTCGGAGTCAATCTGTTCCACACAATGCTCACGGTGCTGGTGACGGATTGTTACTGTCCCCTACAATGACACTACAGCATCCTTGTGCATGACTTAATAAGGTAAAGCCAAATTGCCTGCTAAGAGCTGTTCTCTGAACTGAGCTTGAGACAACAACCAATGTTGAAGTCTTTGTTGTTGTTTTTTGCTTTTGTTTTCTTTGTGCGTGTCCCACATTTTCGGGGTTCTGCCAATGCGATCCCTGTATTTTGCTCTCCTTACAATCTAATCTTGGGTATCTAAGGTTAGACTTCAGTCAGTCTTGAAGAGCCAACAAATACAATCAATTCAGGGCCAGGAAAATCAGTCAAGCCGACTTAAGTCTCGACATGAGAAAACAAATCTTGCCCCCTTTCTTGTGGATTGTTTTGATGCTAGCTTCACTGATGTGTTTTCTAGAGCTACCATATAAATTAATTGATTTGTTGCCATTTCTCTCGTCTGTCTCATGAGAATTGAGGGGATTTTTCCTCTGAAATATTTAGTCTGCTCTGTAGGCTTTTTACCCTGGTGCTTCTACTCCTGTTTGGGAAGTCAGCTGTTTGCAGCTATTATGCAATAAGTCTGTCCCACATGTCTTCCATCTGTTATTTATTGAAGCACTTTGTAACATTAACATGAATACATTTTAAATAAGGTTTTT